>DWLS01002134.1:0-18946 GCA_018246255.1 Pachliopta kotzebuea
GAAAATTAAAAATAAAATAGAGCAGGAATTGTTTATAGCAAATATATAATAAAAGAACAGAAGTTAATATTTAGACAGGAAGGAAATAGTAGAATTACCGTGAGACTGTTCATAAGATAGCTGTGAAGCTCGAATTTGAAAATAGCGAGTGAGATAAAAAACGCTAAATATAAAGAAAATTAAAAATAAAATAGAGCAGGAATTGTTTATAGCAAATATATAATAAAAGAACAGAAGTTAATATTTAGACAGGAAGGAAGTAGTAGAATTAGCGGGGGACTGTTCATAAGATAGCTGAGCAGCTTGGATTTGAAAATAGCAAGTGAGATAATAAATAGCTACTTATTAAGAAAATTAAAAATAAAATAGAGCAGAAATTGTTTATAGTAAATATATAATAAAAGAACAGAAGTTAATATTTAGACAGGAAGGAAGTAGTAGAATTAGCGGGGGACTGTTAAGAAGATAGCTGTGCAGCTTGGATTTGAAATAGTGACATGATCCATGTTCTGATCTCATGATCATCACAAAGTATCAGCAGCTTTTAATTACTTCCAATCTATGCAGAATAAGCTGAATTGATGACTTCAATCTCAATCCTCTAGTTACCATGGCATAAACACCCAAAAGGTAGTATGTAATAAATGATTAAACAAACACTATAGCCTGTTAAATTTAGTTACATTTCCTATCTAGACCGGAAGTATGACCTATTTTTTTCTTTAGTCGTTCCTCGGGATAGTGGAGACGTTCTTTCCTTTCCTTATTTTCAATTTACATTGTCATTTATTCTATTTCCTTCCGTCTCTATCCTCTTCCATTCCTTCATTGCACATCCCATTTCCTTCTTTCACGCTTGAAGCTAAATGAGAACTATAACCTTTTTATTGATTCTTTATACATGTATATTCTTTGATGATGGGAATGGCCGGTCTTTTGTGACGTATACAGCTCATCTGATGCTGGGCATTCGGACCACGGTTTTTTAACCTGATTTAAACCTAATGTTGCTCCTGCTTTTTGAAGTGTAGGTACCCGGCGGCGGATTTTCATTTACATACACCTAGGTTATGTATTTGTTTAAATTGGCAAGTCTGAGTTATGATAGCTTAGTAGTTTGAACGCCAGCATTCTACCCTGATCGTACCGGCTTTGAATTCGACCTGCTCCAATGAATTTTTCAATTTACGTGCAGTTAGTATAACACCAACTAATATCCACGTGCTTTAGGCCATGTATCACATCGCGTGGCTTTAACCATTACAAAAAACTAGGGGGCTGGAAGTCGTGATTGCTTAATAGTCTGAAAGCCTGCCTTCCACTTCGAAGGTACCGGGTCCGAATCCGGCCTGCAACCATGAATTTTTCAATTAATGTACAGTTAGTATAACACCACACCGCAAGTGTACCTTGTCTACGTGATTTGTGTAGCTAACTCTAGAGCGAAGGCGGCGTGATGGTATGATGAGGCAAGTGTCGGTGATGTCGGAGGATGTTTAATCATTGTTATTGATTCTTTACATATTTAATTACCTTTTCTTTGTCGCCGGTGAAATTTTCAAAAGATGCCTGATTTCCCTGCTTCTGAGGGAAGTCAAAGTTATGTGGGATTTATACCAACTAAAAACCCTCTCGGTGGTCATCGTCAGTGCATTGTGGAAGGCTCCCCGATGTCCTGCGGAAATCACTGGTACCTCCCTGCACTGCTAAGCATATCCCAGGGAGAACTGTTACTCTCCCCAGCATAAACAGTATGCTGCGACAAAATACGAGACCACTTCGTACATGTCGTCCGCCCCGGGCTCACTCAATGACATGTTTCGTTACCTAATTCAACTTGTTACTCATACCTAATACCCAATTAGATACTCACTTCATATCTTACAGTTGTATAATCTGTTTTCTATGCTGTTGTGCATGGTAACGACCTGGTCACAACTGAACAGGCCCGTGTGTAATGAAGTGTGGGGCCAGTGGTGCGCCCTAATCAGCTGCGGATCAAAGCTGCCGGCTTTGTGTCGCGCTTCCGCCGGACACTGCCCGCTGTCTACTTTACACAGTCCTCACATAACAACCTTTTCAAACATTCATTTAAAGAGGATTGTTAAAAATTTAACAATTTAACTAAGCGATACGCCTATCAGTAACAATTTAGTACTAGTAAGGACGCCAGAACTAAGGTCACCGACACAACCTTACAGATTACTATACTTAAGTTGCAATAAGCAGGAAACACCGCTCGAAGGATTGCCGACCGATTGAGCAGTAAGGTCTTAGAGTATACATATTACACATTTTATACATAGTAGTTGATATAGTTCTTAGATTGTTTAGCATGGCTCATTATTAATAGTTGCCAAATACCCTAGTTTTATATAAACATATAAATAGTAATATTGAATAGTATTGTTCATAGACAATTAACGCTGATAAGGATTTGTTTATATTATATTAAGAGAGGTGAACGGTAGAAATAATAGTACGCATACAATTAAATTAAATTCATATAATAAGGTCTCTGGCAAATGTTAGAAGATAAATAATTGCCAGTAACAAATAACTAGCAGTAACAGTAAAAGGTAGAACAGGACCGATTGGAGAGGAGATCTTTGGGGAGGCCTACGTCTAGCAAGATGACGGTGGACCAGTTGTAGGTCTGTTGCTGGAGACCGTATGGATAAGTATCTCCGCAGTACTATGAAAACATTACTGTCTTCCAGTTTGAAGGGTGCTGTAGCTAGTGAAATTACTGAGGTAACGAGATTAAACAACTTATATCATAAGGTAACGCGTAATGTGATGCTCTGTATCATCTTAACCAACGCCGCGTTGTTATGGGCATGCGTATCACTTACCATTAGGTAAATGCCGAGCTCGCCTATATTGTATTTCTCGTCTTAAGATAGATGTTAGATCTTATAATAGTAATTTCACTAACTACAGTGACGTTTAAATGGGAACAGTAATATTTGGCTATATGTCATTGTACTAAACTGTGGTCTAAAGACAAACTTACTTAATATCTTGCATTATTAGAAATAAGTTCATAATATATTGTCAAAGCATATGTACTTTAGTAAATAATAGAAATAACACTTATGTATGTGACTATATACACATATGTTTATGTACAGGTTTTGTCGATGATAAGATAGCATAAGTATTGAATGATGTAAATATAAGTTTAAAAAGCCCTGAATAATATCAGGGAAAAGAGGGGGAAAAAATCATTTTACATTATATATATACGCAACTGAAGAAAACTGTTACTGTTTAAACATCTTAACTAGCAATGATTAATTTTTTAAACGGATATATAACTATAAAATATAAATGATACTTGTTTCGAAAAGTTAAAGCAAACAGAAGATTTTTTAGGTCTTGGTAAAGACTTTCCTTTTGACGTTCATGTTACTCTTTTTCTTTTTTAATTTAAAGTACAGCAAAAAATATTTTTTTTTATAAATATAGACTTAAAAGGAGGCGCTTTATGTGAAGGATAGGCATGACCTAATTATTAAAGGCAGGCACAAGCCTTTCGAACTGATCTCAGGTCTTTGAAGATGTGAAAGCATACAACGCGATTGGACACGACGGGGTAGGAAGCGGAGCAAAGAGTTCAAAGATTTAGTTTTAAATTGCAAATTTATATTATTTCTATTTTAACTAAATAGTAGATCAATAAAATATATGTTATTTAAAATATACACGTACTGTCGTATGATAAATAGATATTAAACCAGACGAGAAATAGCAGGGGAGTGCAAATAGTCGAGATTTGGGGCAATAAAAAGAGAGACCGCTTGGTAATATAGGTTATATCGAGAAGCATTCCCTTGCGGGGACCCAAACGCTTCGCATGACCTTAGAGGCCGTTTGGGTACCCATTTTCGGACACAATAATTTATATTATTATTATGACAAAGGAAAATTTATTGCTAAGTAAAACAGTTTTACTAGTGGTAGGTTTTTTGTTTCTTATACAATCGTTCCTTTTCGTATTGTGGGTAAGGGTCAATTTGTTTTCTTTCTCTTAGTCTATATTTCCTTTTCTTACTGTTCTCACTTTCATACCTTCTCTTATCTTTCACTCTCTTGTCCATTAGTGTTATTCCTCTATCATGCATCGCCTCTCAAACTTTCTCCGCAACCTTACATATTATCACATTCATCCTTATCCTTCGTAATACTATTTATCTCCTTATATCTTATTAATTTCTTATTTATGTCATTCTATTCTTTTGTACGTCTTTGTTTTGCGTTGATATATTTTATATTTTTATTTCTAATGACTACTTTTATTTTTCTTAATATCCGTTACTACCTTCCAACAGTATTCAATAAATATGCCTCGCCTCTCGTCTGGTAGGTTTCTGTTGCTACAGACAATCAAGGTATGTAGGTACTATCGCACCTCATATTGAAGCCAACAAACAGTACTGTGCAAAAATTACTGTGTTCTGGATTTGAAGGATTCTGTATGCTAGTGAAATTACTGCAGTAATGAGACTTAACAACTAACATCTGAAGGCGACGAGCGCAACATGGTGATGTGTATATCTTAAGTATGTTATGGGCAAACGAATCACTTGCCATCAGGTAAAAGTCTTATTTGTCTCGTCGTAAAATAATAAAAAAAGTGTATTATTAATTTCTAATTGAATTATGTCGTAATAAAATTACTGGACTATCAATTTACATTCTGTCTTTAAATACTTTAGGAGAGCGTATTACTTACCATCAGGTGAACGCCTTGCTCGTCTCATCGCCTCGTCAAAACAAACATAAAAGATTATCATTATACTTTTGTTTCTTCCTTGAAATATTCACAGGTCATAATAACAAGCAACTCCATCTAAGTTTGATTTATGATTTAAGGTTCTCATTAAAGTAACATCTCCATTTATCAAGTTCTGAGATAATTTGTCGGTACATGAGCTTCGTTAAGTGTCCGAATCCGAATGAAAATCAATTTCAGCGCATCCTAGGGAGAGCTGATACGCTCCCAGCATCCACAGTATGCGTTGTCCTTGTCTTTGTCCACCCTAGTCTCACTAAATGGACAGTGAGGAACCCTACCCTCAAAACCCGCGACCCCGAAAACCATTTCAGCGCCCTGCTACGACAGGCAGGGCTTACTTTAGTCCTATTCTTGTTAGCCCGAGACTACAGGGCTAGGTAACAGAGACCTACCGCTAAGGTCCTTGGTGAATGATGGAAACAATAAATAAAAATAAATTTAAATAAAACACTTTTAATAAAACAGATATTAAGACAAGGGAAGTAAAGAGGATGAATAATAAAGGAGAAGTAACGGATGAAATTTAAGGAATCAGAGATCCTACAATCCTCTGTGGACGGCTGTGACCTAATTCGCAGAGCACGATGCAAAAATGAAAGAAGGCATTTAAGTAAGAGATAAAAAAGGGAAAGGAAAGGCAGATTGAAAGATAGCAAAATCAATCAGGGTAAAAATTATATAAGAAAATCAAAGAAAAACAGAACATTGTGGAACTAGCCCCGGCGCACATGTTCAAGGAAACGATGAAAAAAAAACATACTTGGTGTTGCTACTGGTTGTCAGTAATATTAGTTTCTGTGAAGGAAATACCCTAGAACAGGTAACCATAATTGCAAAAGACTCCGCTGATCAATCGCTTTCAATACATCAGTCCATTAACATTATAAATTGGCGTCATCAACGCTCCTACATTCCAGAATGTTCCACCGTTAAAAGGCTTTGGGAGCAGTTAATTAATCTAACGGTTCAGTTCTATTCAGGATTGATTAAAGTGGCTAAGCTAGGATGGTTAACTAAAATATTAGCTCGATAGTTAATCTAGATAGCTAACCGTGTGAAAATAGTGCAGTAATGAAAAACCTTAAAATTTGCTAGCTCAAAATTTAATATCCAGTAAGCTGTGCCGTGTTACTAAGTTAAATTGAGGTTAACATTTAAACTTAATTATACATGATTTATTATTCGAGGTGAAAAAATAAGCAAGGCGTTCATATGATGGTAAGTGATTAATTTGCCCATTACGTGGTTCTGGTTAAGATGTTATATACTACATTGCGCTCGTCGTGTTTAGACGTTAGCTATTAAATCTCGTTACCCCAGTAATTTCACTAGCATACAGAACGCTTCAAACCAGAACATATTAATATCTGCACATTAGTATTTGGCGGCAGATTCAGGAGCTGCGGTGGTACCTATATAGACTAGTTTTAATTTTATTAATACTGCTGACAACTCAAACAAGTATCATAAAAAAAATATATCAATAACACTGTGTAAGAGATTGTTCCGACCACAAGCCCGGAGCAATGGGCGTGTATACTAACGAAAATTCCCTTTAATCTTCGTGATTTTATTCGTTTTAGAAAAGCTATTTAACTGGAGAAACATTTCTGAGGCAGGATATAATGAAATTTATTGTCGAATTTGAAATTTTTTCTTCCCATACTGTCGTAATAGGTTTATTTCGTAATGTATATTTATAGTCTTTTTTGATATATCAAAGATTTAAAAGAAAAAAATATTGTCTTTTGAATGCCACTGCAGAAACGAAAATATTCTGAACTAACCACACAATTTCATAAATAAAAGAAACCTTTAATGTAAATCTATATCTAGGTTTATCACCACAAAAAGATAAAGTATTGATTGGTCTAACTCTGATACATTTATGTTGTGAATATTTGTTATCTAAATAATTAATATTTAGTCTTTTTATTTTCAGGTATACAATAAAAATTTTAATTATAACTAGAACTAAAATTTTATCTATTACCCAAAGAGGATTTATTTTCGCTCTGAAATAGAACTACGTGAATAATCTGACAGACTGTCGTACTTCCGTCAACTCCAACCACATCCGGCCTTATCCTGACGTGGAGCTGGGCTTCACCCTCATTATGCACGTTCGCAAACGCCTTACTTCCTTAAGGACTATAATATTGCCGACGTAACACCCCGTATCCGCCGTCGCAATTATACAGGTTGGAAGAGGAGCTTCCTTTTTCTATACGCAGGTACCACAACCTTAAACCGACAATATAAAGACGTTTGTAAAATCATAAGTATCTATGCGTGACTACACTTCCAATTATCACTATTCTTTATGTTACTGAAATAATGGATTCTGATAGATTCTTCTAACTTACGAACATGATTTGCCAGGGAATATGTCCAGCAGTGAATTAAAAAAGGCTTATGATGATTAAATATTTAACATTTAAATATAGTTAATAATTCTAATAATGTATATATTAAATACTCAAAACTTTGGTATAATAAATAATGATTAAATATAGTATCATAAACTAAATATATCTGAAAGATGTAGATGACGCCTTTCGATTATAAAAAGACTATTGGCTGAATGTGGCAGTCACTTTATGTAGACGTTTAAGATAATGTCACTGAGCATCATTTACGAGCGAAACATCCTTTGGCATGTATGCCGTAGTCTCATAAAGGATGTCAAGGCGAGGCACAGGTGGATAATACAAATGTCCCTGGTATTGAACCTTGTGGTATCCACTTGGCCTTTGCCTCTGGAATGCTGTTACATAAGTAATTAATAAAATAGTTCAAGAATATCCTTCTTACTACGTGTAAGTTGAAGTATTAATACAATATACCATGTGTATCATAATCAAAAGCCATCATAAAATCATATAACAAAAAAAGCGTCCTATGATTTTCTATTCCGCAAAATAACTCATAATAATGCCTGTATCTAACATTAGGGGTGTAAAGGGTTCCACATGATAACTCACGGAACCAAAGCCAACCTCACCTGCTTGTGGTGACCCCTGCTAATTGTTTTAAGGTTTTGTTTCTCTAAAATCCCACATTGAGCATTCGTGGTGGGAGTTTGCCCAAATCCCTACATTATTAGAGATGGCAGGACCAGCAGTAGATGTTTATCAGCTGATAAAGATAATGATGATCTATGTTCAGGAATTGATACCGATAAGCTGAAATGATTTTATTTGTTTATTACTTTTGCCAACATCAAACATATTAAAAGAAATACTTGTATTAAAAGTTATCACAAACATTTTCTATGCACGCTTGCATAATACAGTTTGACGATGATGAATTGTCATGAAAATTATTTTCTTACAAACCTTAGACAGCTTCCGCCCTCATATTGTAAATCTTCCTTTATTTGTTGTATTTTTCTTTTTTTATTCGATGAGGCGATGAGACGAGCAAGACGTTCACCTGATGATAAATGATACGTTCTATAACATGACGCTGGTTAAGATGGTATACACAGCACTCGTAGCCTTGAAACGTAAGATATTAAGTCTAGTTACCCCGGTAATTTCACTTGCATACAATAGCCTTCAAACCGGACACAATAATGTTGGCACATTACTATTCGTTAGTAGAAAAACGAGTTGCAGCGGTACCTACCTAAACGATCTCCGGCAAAACAAACCTACCCCAACAGTAAATTTTACAAGAAATTATTGGTAACAAAAAGTTAAGCAATTTTGTTAAGACTAAATTTCTTTATTTACTGTAACATTAGTTCTTTATAAAAAGTTACCAATTTAATTTTATTGACACCGCAGCTCCTATTTCTACCACCAAATAGTAATCTGTTACTATGCTCCGGTTTGAAGGGTGTGATAGTGAATTTACTGGGGTAACGAAATTTCACAACTTCTCAAGGCGACGAATGCAATGTAGTGCTGTGTATACCATCTTAACTAACCCCACGTTATTATAGTCAAGCACATAAGTTACCATCAGGTGAATGCCTTGCTTATCTCGTCGCATCGTAGAATAAAAGAAAAACACATTGAAAATTTCAATTCTTAACCATCAGTTGGTCCAAACATAGGTATTGAAAATAGGTTACCAATGGAAGGAGAATATTTAAATATATACGAGTAATACATATATATACAACAGCGTACTCCACAGTTTTCTATATTCAACATCATATTTATACAATCGATGACACAAAGGAATAAAAGACATCTGCCACAGGATCTTGCTCCTGTTGAATAACACACACGCTCTCCCTCAGCTTCGTGTTAGCAATGTATAATATACATATGGTATACACATCGATAATACGATTGAATATACTTATATATTACCACGAAAACTTTTTAAATATATAGATATTGTTATTCCTAATGTAGATAGTTAGAATACCACTAAGACTAAGGAAAGATTGAGTATTCATATTTTAATAAAGCTCTTAAGGTTAAGAATAGATACAGATCTTCATCATCATCAGCAGCAGGCGTTAGACGTCTACTGCTGGATATAAGCCTTCCTCAATACTGGTAGGATTTGGGCCATTTACCACCACGCTGGTCCTATGTGATCTGGAGAGGAGCTAAAACATTGTTTGTTTCCTTTTTACTATGCATCGGTTATGCTTGACCACGATTCCATCTGGTGTTAAGTGGCTTGAGTTCCGTGAGCTGTTATGTGAGACCTCTTAGACCCCTAAAAATATAAAAAAAAATTCTCTTTCTAACACCAGGCAATTTTTTTATAGAGAACCAAGATCAGACATATTCCTTGTGTAATAGGTTTAATGGCCCACAATCCAATAATAGTGATACTTTTTATATGTACATGTATTAATTCTATATTCATCTATACTTACATGTATTGTTTATTGCTATATATGTATACGACATATTTGTTTATTTATATATATACACTCTTTCCTTTTCTTTACATGTTACTATTAGGAATTGGCCGTTGCAGTCCAATAGGCGGACTTAATGCCTACAGACATTCTCTACCAGTCAAGCCAGGAAGTGGAAGATGTTGAGGTAGGGGAAGTCTGAAATTTTAATTTAAAGCTTAAAAATTTGTTTCTATTTATATATATAGCATAAGTCAGCCATTAAGTTGGCATAGCGACATCCCATTCTGCACGGACGCACGCCAAGAAAGGGAAGATATTAATAGTATGTGGATATACTTGAAAAGAACTCTTTTCAGGGTTCAACTTGCACATACTTTATGAATATTGTTTTTATATATTTTTATGTGTATGTGTATATAATTATAAGTCTAAAACACGCTACCTTTTAAGACGAGTTACTTCTTTATCTGAAGACAACAAATTATTAGCCGATTCCTCTTTAATTTGTTCTTTAACGGTGGTCATTAATTTCATCAGATAGTCATAAAACTGGTGGTAGGTATCCTTAACCGGTAGGCCTGTAGTCTCGGGCTATCAAGAATGGGACTAAGGTAAGCCCTGACTGTAGTAGAAGGAGACTGGAAGGGTTTGAGGGTTCGCGGACTTTGAGGGGTCCTCACTGAACATTGAGTGAGCGCGGGGCAGAAGACAAGTACGAAGTGGTCTCGTATTTTGTTTAGGCTGGGTCAGGGTAACAGCTCTCCCTGGATGTATTCAGTAGCAGTTCAGGGAGGCACTGATGAGTTCCGTAGGAGATCCCAGGGCCTTCCGCAATGCACTGAGGATGACCACCGAGGAGGTTTTAGTGGGTATAAATCCCATATAACCCTGACTTCTCCTTGAAGAAGGGTATCTTTTGGAGATTTCCCCCGCGACCCTAAAAAAAATTATACTTAACCGGAGACAATCTAGGTAGTTACCACCGCAGCTCCTATTCCTACTGCCAAATAGTAATATGCAAATATGCTGTAAAGTAATGTAATTACTGGGGTAACGAGACTTAACATCTGTCTCAATGTGGTGTTGTGTTTACGATCTTAATCAGCGCCGCGTTATTAATAAACGTCTCACTTACTATCAGGTGAAATCAGGTGCCTTGCTCGTCTCGTCGAATAAAAAAAAATTATCAAGCTATATAATTACTGTAATGAGCAGTTCCGCCGCACTTACAATATAGCGGGAACAATCCCATTCTATATAATAGAGCAATATGAACTTCTAGACGGCGGGAGCTAAGTGCTCAGTCTAAAGCGGTCAAATTAAACGATAACCTTCTCCATTATTACATATATATATTACTGGGTTGATAGATAGTAACTTTTAACTTTTTTAACCTGTTTAATTACTTTTACATTCATATTGTTAAATACAAACAACATTTACTGTATTCCGATTGTCTACAAACAAGATTTACTATGTTCAGTCTCAAATTCATGTGTGACTTTTAAATTGTTCCGTGTGGTGGGGCTTAACTCATCTATCAGTTTTTAGTCTAAATTTCAATTTATTTCCTTCCTTTCTATTTCTTTCCTAAATACCATTTCCTCTTTTTCTCACTTTCGCCTTACATTTTGATAATTCATTATTCCATTTCCTTCTTTCATACATCCCACTGAATGAGTTTGACGAGTTCTTTATACACATTTTATTTCTGGTTAACGCTATGACCTTTTAACAAAGTTTAATGTGTGATAGAAACAAAAATTAGTCCAAATTAAACTGTTGTATTCGTATACATTCAAAAGTCAATTAATACAGACTATAGATGTGCAAAGATGATTGCATTCATATTTAAAAGAGATTAGTAATCGCACAACAGTATGTTAAATAATACAGTGCTTTTAATGTTCCCACTAATGGGAATCAGAATCTTTTTTAAGACCAGAGTCAAAACCACGGCTCTAGTTAATGCCAGCGAGAGTTTGTTTATTATTACACTGAAGACTAATTAACTAACTACCAAATACTAACGACTAAAGACTAAACAGAACGCCATTTACTTTTTGTTAGATTTTCCACATTTTCTTTCGTATATTTTTCTTTTTTCGTTTACTTACTTTTCTTTTAGTTCTTCACTGATAGAAATCTAAATTTTCTAATAATGTTTTGTCTGCGCATACTATATTACTAAGTTATATATGGAAACCTTCAATTAGCTTTATTTATTTAATTTATTTATAGAAAACTATTTATTTTGTGTATGCTGTAGATTTTCTAAAGAAAAAAAGACTATGTAATTATATTACTGGGTTTAGGTATTTAGTTAATTACTGGTATACTTGGTTATTTAGCTGATGGTTTAGTTTATTTACATGTTTATTTATCTATTTATATCCTTTTCTGTAATAGTTGTTTCTTTTATTTTCTTTGGAGAAAAACAGGGCAAATAGCAATCTTTCTGTTTGTGTAAGAAGTTGATATTTGTCTCCAGAATAGGCAGTCACGGAGGAAGTGTCATGATAAATATGGGAAGTAATATTAGTCCAATACTATTCTTGTTGAATATTATGTATACATAGAAATATGTATGTACATAAACGGACGAGATGAAGACTACGAAGATAACGATAAAGATGAAGTAAAAGATGAGTTGCCATGAGGAACCAAACGTAAGTTGTGAATATAAGGAGACGAGAAGGTTGTCTGTTTCTCACACAAAGAACTTTTTTATTAAAAAAAAAACGACGTCCTCACCGGAAATATTATATACCCATAAATCATTCCATGAACCGGATATTAATTGGAGCGACGAAATTGAGAATGGAATATTGAAATATTGAGCGAATTTTAAGTAATGCGATGAGCGTCAATAAAAATGTCAATAAACAATTGCCTGAAATGTTTGATGTGCGGCAACAAATAATTCAGTATCTTACAATTAAGTTACATTAAGCAGAATTTTAAGTATTCATTAGAGTTCCTGGAGAGGAGACCATAGCACCTGGCACACCAAGCACTGGATATGAAAACCGCTTGCCAGGAGTAGGAAAGAGTAGACGCATTTCACAACCAGTCAGTAACTTTTAAAATCAATTTTTTGTTAGACTATAGGACATAAACCTCCCCGAATAGTGGGAATATTTGAGCCATCTCCCACCACGCTGGCTCAATGCGGGTTAGTGGAGAGGAAGAACCTCGTTTGTATGCGTTGTTTTATTCGACCCCTTACACCCACTGAAATCTAGCAAAGGAGGTTATACTCCGATATGACCACTTAAAAATTATGATGATAAAGATATTTCCTTTATAAAAATAACATTCCATGGAACTTATTAGATAGCTACTGCTATTTTAAATCTTCCATCATCAACATCCATGTATTCCCGCTGAGAGAGTGATGAGATGGCATCTGAGAGTATCTGCGCGAGCTTATGAAATACAGTTTGATATAAAAGCAAGTTATAATGTTATTAAATCATAAAATAAAGTGAATGAATAGATTAAATTATTCAAATGGCGCTCCCATCGAAACTGTTAAGCGTTCAAATATCAGGCCTCCATTTTCCTTAAAATATATTTCATTCATTACCTACCTGTTTCCGATTGAATCAAGGTAGAGGTAACTAAGTTATTGGAAAAGAAATATTCCGTCTCGGTCCTCAATACTAATACTTTGTTTCTACCAAATATCGCAGTTTTCTTTTATGTTTTATATGAGGCGCTGTCGGGAACAAATATCTAATACTTATTCAAAAGAGGAGTGTAAGGGGTCCCACTCGCACCTCAAAGGACTCAAGTCAAATTCACCTCCTCGTAGTGCATCCTACTAATCAACAAACATGGCTCTGACTCCCCACAAAGCCTCATTGAACCAGCGTGATGGAATATCGCCTAAAACCTACTTATCAGCTCATGAAGGTTCAAACAACAATCAGTGATTAACAGAAACTAAAATAACTTTCAATAGAAATCTAATGATGGAGAATGGTCCTTTATTATTTTACAATTCTTAACAGATATGACAACTGAAAATTAAATTGGCTTTCTTCTTCTTTTGCAAAAAGAGTCAACGTCATTACCATCAGCCTTTTTTAATCTGGAGATAGACATTTCTAAATTTCTTCCATCAAATGTGGTCCTCGACTTTTCGCATCCATCCGCTTCCGACCGCTTTCATTATATTTTCGGTTCGTCTGGACGGAGAGCATCTTAAACCCCCTGGGTTCTGTACGCGGCTTGCACTCCAAGACTTTTCTGCCACAACAGCCGTCAGTGATGTGTCATACGTGGTTGACCCATTGCCACTTCAGCTTGCAAATTTTTAAAGCTATGTCGACAACTTTAGGTCTCCATCAAATTTCTTCATTCCGTATTTTGAACCTTAGAGAAAAACCAAGGTTAGCGGTCTCCATTACTCGCCGTGTGACTAAATCGATACACCAACCTGATGGTCAATTAAAAATATCTTTGCGCCGTAGTAGTAAAGTGCAGATGGGCGGATATAGTTTGGCGGCCTTTAAAGCCGTTATTCTTACAAGAAACAGACAGATTCCTCATTTAACCTCTGTAAAGGCTCAAGCTTGTAGAATGCCAAGACATACAAACATGCGTATCTTTGGGCCAAATAACGCTCACTTTCTTGTCACCTACAAACTAACGTATTACCGCAGGAAAATGTATATGAAAATCGCAAGACGAAAATTAGCCACATGATCATTGACCCAAGGAGAATATAATAAAAAAATCTCTATTCCCGCATCTTTTAATCCAATAACATTCTCATAAGAGTATTTCGTCTTACTTCACGGCCATTTGATAATTTTAACGTTATTAGCTATAAAGCAAACCAACAAATGAGCGTATAAAAAAATATAAATGGGAGCAATAACAGTTTCATGAATAGCTCTTAGCGGCTATGTTTATTTTTACGCGCCATTTCGCGTCCGTGCGGGAGATTTTGGCGCCAATTACAACAAATAAGCTTAATTAAGTTGTAGAGAAATCATTCAAATATATTTATTTTCAAGTTACTTTATTATTTAGGCAACAATACAAAAAAGATAACCTATAAGAGTTTTGTACTACCTAGACAAGTTTGAATGAGCGTAACTAACCTTTTAAAAAGGATAAAGAATAATGCTTTTTTATCGAGAGCGAAATCTTCGAAATATACTTTGCCTTCTGGAAGAAATCAGCAAGGTTATGTGGAGATTTTTTCCCATTAAAATCCTCGACGGTGGTTGTCTTCTACGTTTGGAGAGATCACGGGCTCTCCGTACGGAACACAAACACTATCCATTGTCCATCTATCGTCCTCCTCTGAAAAGAATAATGCTTAATCTTACCTAACTATACAGATATTGAGTTAGAAGCTTTCTGTCTACTGATACTAGTGACGTTAAGAGTTGGAAGCAATCACAAATCAAAGTAGACTAAATGCTTAGCCGGTCAGACGATCTTCCGACACTTCCCACACTTGGGAATTTATATGAATACTCACACTTTAAGTTAACGGTCTCCACTGACTTCTCAGCTTATCTTTTGCTAGCCAAAGGTCGCACCACAGCATCACGCTATACCGACCGTTATTAAAACTATAGAGAAATATCTGTTTCTATTTTATTTCTGTGAGTAATTTTGACGTTTTTGTAATGAATGTATATAATACAGTGTTATTATATGTTTTGCATTTATTAATTAACTTCGATAAAATTCATACTTCAGTCAAGAAGAAGTAAAACTGTGAATAAGACATATTTCCCTAAAATCTCATAACGATGAATTCATTACATACATCCTTCTACTATCCTACTAGTCGTGCTATAAAATAAACTCGTAGATAGGTTGCACAAAATTTCTTTTCTTCTTCGGTAAAGATTAATCTTGCCTTTTTGTACAACTGTATATCTTACTATCTTATTTCTGTTCTAATTAAATTTTCTTTTCATTTACTTCTATTGTTCCTGTAGCGTCATACTTTTTCTTTTTTTTTGTCTTTCTATGCTATATTAATATTTTTAACCTCAATTTCTTTCACAATCTTTGCTTCTTTTTACATTTCCTCTTTTGACGTCTTCATATTGTAAATCTACCATAATTTCAGAAATTTTAACATATGAAAGTGTAAGAGAATTTTCTAGATTAGTAAGAATCACCATTCACGAACAATTAGGTTAAACCGTGTGACATTGTAGTAAGTAAGGTATTGTAGATAGAAAATTCTCGGAAGTAAGCTAGTTTACTTATTTATCTAGAGGAATTATAGTTGGTTGGCTTCATTATATATTTTATGCTCGCTCCAACGAATTGCATCAGTTTACACAAGCGGGCCGGAAAATTCAGATAGCCGCGCATCGCCGCCGTACTCGCTTTGTTTGTGATACATTGTTTATACTCAATCTAAACACACGCTCATAAGTTAACATATAGAAAATAATAATAACGCTAACTTTCAATGCAGAATATATTTTATACTTTCATTTAACTATTGTATAATATAATAAAATCCACTCCACTACTCCATAAACTCGCAATGGGCCAGCGTGGTGGGAGACGCTTCAAATCCCCTCCTCCACTGGGGAAACCTTATGTCCAACAGTGGACGTCTATCTGCTAGTGATGAATATTATAAAGTAATAAAGGAAAACTGGAAATTTGTCCGGTAGGGAATGAAATGTGACTCTTCCTTTTTTGATTATTACTTACTTATGGAAAGGAATAGCTCGATATCTTCTTAAGACACTAAACTAAATTTTAGAAGAATTTGCCGAAAATTATCCAGAAATACGATCGGTATCAATTCCAGCGATCGAATTAAAAATGAGTAGATCCTCAAAACTAAAGTTTTTTATTACAATTTTTCCTCTGACGCTGTAAATAAGGATCGGTATTTGCCTTAATTTCCAGCTACATGTTATTGTCTAGTTCTATTTATGTTCTTAGGTCTATTTTTATATCTATTTACATTTTACTTTTATCATATCTCTACGCTAAGATTGTAAATTTAACGAAGAATATAATTATCCTACTTATTTTTACCACAGACCTTAGTAGCTATTTTTAAACAATATTTTAAAAATCTATTAATAACTAATAATGACTAATATATAACTTGTAATCTTTTCAATTATTTCTATTTCTAACTCAATTAAGTAGAACTAAGGTTACCAACATAGCCCTAAGGATTGCTAGACTTAAGTGACAATTGGCCGGGCATAATGTTCGATATACTGAGGGCCGAAGGGGCAGTAAGGTCCGAGAGTAGTAGCCGCGTCCGAAAAGCTAGTTCTTTAAGGCCCACCACAAGACAGACTGACGATCCGGTGAAGGTTGCAATAAACCGCTGGATGGAAACAGCACAGAATCTATTGAAGTGGAGATTTTTGGTGGAGGCCTATGCCTAACAGTGACCATATAACCGTAGATGGTGATGATGATCATCCAGATACGGTATTAAAGTGGAAATATGCCGGGATAGATAATTCAGTTGGTAAGGAAAATTAAGAAGGCAAAGATGTAAGTGTGTAAGCACCTTCTTTTCTCATAGAGAATTTACATGCTTTATACTGAAAAAAAAATTGCTGGAAGAGATTTTTATTGTTTCTTATTGTGCAGAAGATACAAACTGGATGTTGTTACATTTGGTGGACAAAGAGATTTTTTCTGTACTTTAATAAAATATGAATAGATAAGTAAATAGACCTGAAGAATTAGAATCAGTATAAGGATCAGATCCAATTTCAATTAAAACCTTTTCATCATTTCTTACGCTAAACCTCTTTAAACACAAACAATTTATAAATAAAGAGTAAGGAAATGGAATCCCTCAATTTATTCGCTCTTTTATGGATTCAATAGTGTCTAATTTATGGGTTTGGTCGCTTTTAGGACGAAATTCCACTTCTTTAATGCTCCATAAACGATAAAAGAATACGCGGGGAGCTGCACAATTGAAATGGTGGATGAAAGTGGCTTCTAGTTAAGAGAAACTCAGACTTTTATTGTACAGTAATAAGAAAGTCTGAGTTTATTATTAACAATTAAATAAAGAGATTATAACTAACAACGTATAATTAAAGAGGCGCTGGTTTGTTAGCCACAGAAATTAGTTTTTGGTGAAAAAACATAACAAAGAAATCGAAAATAGTTTACAGCAACATGAAATGTGGCCCAAGAATCGGTTCCGGGACCTTCACAACGTGTGATGGTAGCCGGTTGCGATACGGGGTCTTTCAATATAACAATAAACAGTCGTCTTAATGTTCCCACTATTGGAACTTGGGGTTTTCCTTCATAAGACGAGAGACAAGGCTATTCATCAACCACGTCAGATATGTACCGGTTGATAAATGTCTCATGTCCACGGAATATGTTCTTGACACATTTAGGTTTCCTCACGATATATTCCTTCAACGAAAGCTATAGCTTCACATAGTTAAACCTTTGCATATTCGTAACGTATACTTCATAATCGCTATAAAAACAACACTTACAAATCAATTGCTATAAAAACATTGCTACCGCAACTTCATCAATATTATGTATTACACTAATTTACACTGTGATATCTCAAATTTAATGAATAACATTCATAACCATACAATAGCCAACATATTAATTAATATTAGGAAATACGATTACATAAAAAAAAATCTTCTCCTTCGCCGGAGGAATTGGAAATAATGCAAACAAATCAACCTCCTACATTTCCCCCTATAACGGCGGGCTCTAATTGATTTCGCGGGTTAACGCAATTTTCCGCTTTTAATTGAAATAATTATGCGCATACTAAATGTAATGAAATTAAGTTCATGAAATTTGAAAATACAATCTGAGGCACTTGTTATGATCTCAGTTTTTACTCTCTTTATATCTCTTCATTTATGACGTAAAAGACCACTGAGAGAGAAATAAGTAAAACTACATGAACACGGCTTTGTTCTTTTCCAGTGACCTTTCCCAAGACAACTTTAGCAAATATCAATACTAAAGAGTAATTTTTCCAGCTGTGAACATCAAGGAGTTGGAATTTTAAAATAAACATTAATTTATAGATTAAGACAACTAAAATTTATTTACATTATATAAAACATTAACTGGTCACACTATCGCGATCTATGGACGTCTAGCACAGTGATTCCCAAAGTGGTCTATATCGACCCCTAGGGGTCTATGAAAACCTGCAAGGTGTCTACGTCAGTAAAAAAAATTTGGCGGTCCATGAAATGAAAATGCGGGTCCACGATAATGGATCTCAACACATACACTGATAGTACCTATTTATTTACATCATACTATCTTATAATATCAAA
>DWLS01002135.1:0-18944 GCA_018246255.1 Pachliopta kotzebuea
TCGAAACGCGGTGGCCTCTAGGAGACCCCCACTTCACGCTGATTTTCTGTGAGAGGGTAGTGTCTCACCGGTCGATCAGTAAACTTGGATCTACTACCATTATTCCATCGTATTTCACAAGTCATTCGCTTTCATGAACGGAAGGATATTGCCAACTATTTCCAGTCAACCGCCTCACGGGGGCTTATCTCTTTTCATTCGCATCGGCGCTGTGTACGCGGATGCTTAAATCCCTTTGAGCGTGTGAGGGGGACGCGTTGCCCCCGAGCGGCGGCAGCTTTCGGAGCCGCCTCAGTAGCCGACCGGAGCTTCGTGACGCAGGTCCGGCGGGTGCGTGCGACGGCGGGACCGCGCAGAATTAAAAAAAAAACTCGAATAACAAATAAGCGGGAAATTTGAAAAAAGAATATTAAATTCCATTTTTAAATATAGATACTGTGTTATATCTGTGGTTTATCAGTTTTAACAAAGTGATTTATAACGTAATATTTTAAAATTAATTATTATACAGGTATTTGTTAAGTATTAATAATATTAGACTGAACAAGGCTTCATTCAAACGACTACTGTGGGAATATTACACATTATAATATATACTTTCTTCCATTCGTGGAGTCCATGTCAGCTATCATTATTATATGTATTATTGACCATTTTATGTCCTTATTATGTTTGTATGCACCAACTTATAATAGAATAACATCGTAAAGTATACTAAAATTCATTAACCTCCTATGTTAGTTTTTAACTCATTACTGCTATCCTACTTAAATTTTATTTATAAGCATTAAGTCCTCCTTTTTGTATATAGTTAAAATAAAGTTTTTAAATAAACTAAAATATCACAGTATTAATAATATACAGGTATATATTAATAAAAAAAAATATTCAATAGACACCAATTTTTTTTTATTCCACGAGGGAACTTGATGAGTAAGGCGTTCACCTGATGGTAAGTGATAAGCTTGCCCATAACAACGTAGCGCTGGTTAAAATGGTATAAACAGCATCATACTGCGCTCGTGATCTTGAGATGTAAAGTTAAGTTTAGTTATCACAGTTATTTCACTTGTTTAGAGCCCCTTTTGGCGGTGGTATTTACCTAGACGGCCTCTGGCAACAAAACCTATCACCAGTATCATGAGCCTATAAATGTTCATCGCTGGACATTGGCCTCCAATAGTGAGGGAATTTGGGCCGTTTGCCACCACGCTGGTCCAATACGGGTTGGTGAAGAGCCAAAGTCTTATTAGCATGGTGCAAGAGTAGGTGAGGTTGGCTTGGGTCCCTCGAGTTGGTATTTGATTCCTTACACCTCCAATTTTTTTATTTAATTCAATATAGATTATTAATAAGTATCTTAAAATTAAAACGTGCGACTTAGTAAAGAATATTAAGAGAGAGAAGAGACTTGCATATAATTCATTCTACGTTTAACTTAGATCTTATGTAAATTAATATAATAATAAAATCTGTTTAATTATGTCTGTTTAATATTTTATAAATTCATATAGCAAAAGTTAATAATTAATTTTTTTCAATATTTATATGTTTATTCTGTTCCTTGTAAGTTAAAAAATGTAAATATGGATGAAAATGAATTTCCGGTGGATTTTGCAAATATGAATCTATAGACCGTACGAATTATTAAATCTTGAAATAATTAAAAAGACGGATATACCAGTGAATCAACGCGTTGTTATATATATAATTTTTAATACTTTAATCCGGATATTTTAAATTTTTTTAAAATAACATAGAAAATATTAAAATTTAATTAGTTTCCTGTCCATAATTTTTTTGTATGTTCGCCGGCGAGTAACGGGAAAGTTTTTCTCGGAAATGAAAAAGTAACTGCTCTTTTATGTTTACCTGCTTTTTCCTGATATAACTTTTTCTGTTAAGAGCTGATTTCTTTTTTATATAAATTAATTTGTTTCGTTTTAAATCATTTCCGTGGACTGAGTTAATGACATAATTTTTGATAACTTATTCATGTTCATTTTTGTTTTCGTCTTTTCTCTCTAGTTCAAGTTACCAGTTAATTTAAGCTTTTCCAAACCTTTGGAATTTTTCTTCAATTGCTTTATTTTTATTTCATGAGGTAAAATGATGAGCAAGGCGTTTAACTGATGCTAAGTGATAAGCTCGCGTAACAACGTGGCGCTGGTTAACATGATGTATATATTACTCATTGCGTTCCTTGCCTTCAGACATACGGTGTTACGTCTTACATTATGTTACTCCAGTAATTTCACCAACATACAGCACCCTTCAAACCAGAACACGGTAATGTTTGTACGTTTGTAGGTAGAAATAGGAGCTGCGGTGGTACTTACCTAGACGGTCTCCAGCAAAAAAGACCTACTATCAGTTTATTATATATAGGATATTTTAATTATTATCTTTTCCCAATAACTTCGGTTTTATTGATTAGTTTTTGAGAGAGAGAGAGAGAGAATACTTTAAAATTGGATACACTAATTTTTTATAAAGATTTTTGCTTCTAAAAATCAGTAGGAGGAGATGAGTGAATACTTTTATGATATTCCTTTTCATGTTCTTCGAATTCCTTACTCAATGATACTCGCTAATCACAGGAAAAGCTACTTTCTTCGTTTTTTCGCATTTATTCGCTCTTTATTACACAACAAGTATAGAAGAATATTGGTGAGTATATTTTAACTTGTCGTCTGTACAGGGTCAGCGATATTATGGAATTGTAATCTTCTATTTGAATTGTAACAAATTACGTATACATTTATTGATTTGGCTGGCTTAAGCTATAGCGCAAATTATACGGGAAGACAATAATGTTTACAGATTATGGAAATAATGCTGAACGTATTTTGGCTTTTAATAAGAAAAGGATATTGAAAGATCCAATGGGGTAGAATGATATCGCTTCCCCTCCCCTTAAAACTAGGATAAGGAGGAGAAAGGGAGGCATATATAATTTTGTCCAACGTGCAAAACACTGCCAAAACAAGCAGTTCCCCTTCAATAGTACGACATAAGTTATAAGCAAACAGATAAGTTAAGTATACAGTGACTGTGAAATGGGATACACTACATTAGATATATTCAAATATAATAGAAGAAAAACTTTGTATGTACTTCAGATGATAGTGAAAACAATAATAAGAATAATATTCAATAATGTCACCATCATCATCGTCAGCCGATAGATGTCCACTGCTGGACATTGCTTTGTTTTTATAATCGTTCCCTTAGTTTTTTGGGTAAGGGTCTTTTCTTTTTTATTCTTTTAATTTTTTCTATGTTTTATCTTTTCCTTTCCTTATATTTTTTCTCTTCCCATTCAGCATTTTTCTAACTTTTATTCTTTTAACTTGTCTCTTTTCACTTCTTCCAGGCTTCGCCTCTCATATGAAGTATCGCTGCATGTTACGTTTTGTCTTTCGGTTTTTTATTTACTTATCTTTTAAATTTAAACGGCTGGATATTTTTCTCTTCCAATAATTCGAGGAATTGGGCCGTCTCACACCACACTGGCCCAATGCAGGTTGATAGGGTGCCGGAACTTCGTTTGTTGAAAAGTAGGTGAGGTTGGCTTGGGTCTCGTGAGTTGTTATTGAACCTCTTACACCCCCATGTACCAATGTAATATTTAAAATAATAGTGTACGTTAAATCGATGCTAATTTATGTCGCTCGTTGTAATACATTTAATTTCCGTTGCAGGCTATAGGAACTGTAGCAAGATTTATTTCCTCCCCTCCATTATCTACAGCGGCAACTAATTCAGAGGACACCGGTTCGTTTATGTGAGGGTACTTGGCCCTGGCTTTCCCGCCCCCGGCTGTTCTTAATTTAATGAGTATCGCAAGTAAAAAGGTTAGAGTATAATATACAAGAGGTTCTCATTGTTGACCGAAGTCACTTTTGACCTCCGTTATTGTTCTAAATGAATATTTAAGTTATTACTGGAGGTCGTGTACGTACAAAACATAATTCTCGTACTTCTGATTAAATGCTTTTCTTGTCCTTAGGTATACATGTTAATAATAATCAGCTGATATGTCTCCTCTGCTGAACAAGGTTTTTTCCAAAAATTTCTTCGCCAATCGGTCATGTCTTGTTGGTTCTTTTTTATTTGAGTATGCGACGAAATGAACTAGATGTTGACCTGATGGTAAATGATACGCTTGCCCAAAAACACGTGGCATTGTTTAAGATGGTCCGCACAGCATTATATTGCGCTTGTTGCCTTCACACATAAGATTTTAAGTCTCGTTACCCCAGTAATTTTATTAACATACATCCCCCTTCAAACCGTAACACAGTAATGTTTGCTGTACTGTTTGTCGATTGCAATAGGAGCTGCGGTGGTACCTATCTAGATAGTCCCCGGCAACAGTGATTACCAGTAAAAGAATTTAAGTAAGACTTACGGCGTCTAACAACGTTAACCAGATCATTGGTTCTCCTTGTAATAGGCTCTTCAGCACTACGTCACTAGACTACTCCGTCAATAGTCTGTTCTTTGGTGGGGATAACAAAAGTCGCCGCATATTTATAAAGTTTGCCAAAAAAATAGTAGGAAGAATAATAAAAACAAATAAAATAAGTAATTATTACAGTTGTAATATAACATAATGTAAAAGATAAAAGACAGAAATAGTAAAAATACTTAAAATTTAAAATGTGGTGAAATTTGGATTGAAAGGCGATGCTTGAAAGAGGACAAAAGATAAGGATATACAGAATGAGCGAAAGAAAGAAATGTAGAATGAAAGGGTAGGCAAGATTGGGAAAATAGGCAAAGAGGGAAAGAAAAGAAATAATAACAAATAAGTAGAAAGACAGCATAGAAGGAGCTTTACCCACAACACGAAAGGGAACGCTACGAAATTAAATAAAGTATATAATCAGTTCTTCGAGTAATGCGCCCTGTCCATTGCCACTAAAGTTTAGCAATCTTTTGGTCTACGGTTGTGACCTTGGCTCTAAACGCTATTACAGTATTATTTATTATATCATATATACCGTTACATTGGGGTCTATTCGTGTCTGTAAATCCCGGGGCGCCATTTCTACTCGAGTGGACTAAGTACCTAAATAACTCACCCTCACGCCTCCCCTATTTTTAGTGAGAAATATCTCGGCTATCACGTCCCGCAGCGTCTACACCACGCCGCGGTCATTAATCCTGACGCCCGAGGACCGCCGGAAGAAATAATAGGAATTTGATCGGGGTCTTGAGTTGCCTCCTACGCCGTCCTTAAATTGCTTTGAAGATATATCGTTTAGAAGCCGTGATGGCTCAGTTTGTAAGATAATCGTATACGCTGTACGTTCTGGGTTTGAGTGCTATTTAAGTTATAGATTTCAGTAAAGGAAAACATTGAGAGGAAACCAACATACTCCTAAAACATCAAGTGTAATAGACATGTGGCATTCACCAATTCACACTTGACTAGCAAATAGAGTTATGTTTCCTAACCTATTTTATCTGATGTCCCAGTTGAGTAAAATTTTTTCTATGGCCCTCTCGGCAATTGCAAATTTTTACCCAATGCGGAAATGTAATGAATTATATTAGCAATTTTTTTAAAGAGTTGCTGATTGCTCCCCTAAATGACAGCATTACCCCTCGTGGGTCTACGCCACTCATTGGGAAACACTGAGACAGAGCATCAAGACAGCTGTTAATTTTTTTATTTACGGATTGTATTTCTTCTTAATCTATATATTAGTGTTTTTTTTTAATTATCGCGTAAAAGTGAGTGGTTGTAAATTAATTCTGTATATATGTTCATAGCACCAAAACGTAAAGCATTTGAAGCAATGTTGCATAAACTTTGTTTCACCTATTCGTATATTTTCAGCGCTTTTCTACGAGTAATTTAGGCATTTTTTTCCAAAAACAGATTTCTACATTTTTGGTATGAAAATAGTCAAGGACGGAAAGATAGAATACAAAAGAATTAGTTAGAGTTTAAAGAAAATTATAAAAGTGTGTAAAAAAAATTGTACGTATGATGAACTAAAACTTGATCTTAATTTTAAGTTATATGATTATGTTATATTGCGTGCTCACTTAGTCTCTTGTAATGTTTATCTGAATATAGTAGATGTTATACTTGTACATATATAAAAATGAACGGAAGAAGAGCCTCCTGTCACGGAGTATGTTATACTCCGTTATATAATCTATATATTTATATTTTATGGTTTTTTACGGCCTTCTTAATAAAGTATGACATAAAATATGAAAGCTTTTTCGGTCAGAATGTCAATTTCAATCAGTATAGAGTTAGTCCCGAGGGTGTGATACGTTCAACCGAACGTAATTGATCGTAGACGTTCATCTAGTTCCAAAAACTTTATATGTTCTTCTCCCTCGTTTATTTATAAGAGAATTATGAAGTTGTTATGTGAAAGGAAACTGTACAATAACAATCTTATTAATATCAAGGAAATTACATTTATGTTGAATTATATGAACCTTTAGAATTTAAATGTAAGAAGCTGAACCCACGAGTATATAGGTTATTGCTAAGAAGAGAAAAACAGAAAGTTGAAGTTTATATTAGTTCTAAAGTAGATCTAAAGTGTTTCTCAGACCTTTAATAAGTCAGTCAACGGCAGATAATTTTCCTGTGTTCTGATACAAAAGGTGTTGTAACTAATTAAATTATTGGCTTAACGAGTAAAAATGTGATACATCATTTTAACTACCGCCTTATTGTTTTTTTATTCCTTAGGGCGATGAGACATGAGAAAGTGATGGTAAGTGATACTGTTGCTCATAACGTGGCGCTGGTTAAGATGGTACTCACATCATCACATTGTGCTCGTTGCCTTGAGACATGTGTTAAGTCTCATTACTCTTGTAATTTCACTAGCATACCCTTCAACCGGAATAAAGTAATGTTTGCACAGTACTGTTTGGCGGTAGAAAGAGTAGTTGCGGTGGTACTTACCTAGATGATTCTCGGTGACTGATACCTACCATTAGTTATGAGTAGACGTATACCTTCAGGTCTTTACTTATAAAAAATGCTTTTCCTGTGTGGTAAGGTTTATTTTTATAAAATATTTATTACGCGTCTTCAACAGAGTATCCTACGGGGTAAATTTAATCAGGCGAAGATAAAATCTTCAATATCGCAACGTATATGACTTCCCCATTGAGGTTTTATTCAGCCCCTCGAGTTTCTACCGGGTGGGGAGAATGGAGGTCAGGGTATAGGGAGACGCCTTGGTACGACTTAAATAAACAATTTGAAAAGGAGTCAATTTTATTCTACTTATAATTTAGAGACTATTCAATGATTCTCTGCTACTAGGCTTTTGTTGCCAGAGAACGTTAAAGTAGATCTCACCACAGTTCCTATTGCAGCTGGCAAATAGTACCGTGCAAACATTACTGTGTTCCGGTTTGAAGGGGTGTTATGAGAATAACAATTCAAATAGAAAATTACAATTCTATAATACCGCTGACCTTGTGTAAAAGACAAGTTAGAATATACTCACTGACATTCTTCTATACTTGTTGTGTAATAAAGAGCGAATAAATGTGAAAAGAGGAAGAAAGTAGCGCCAGCTTTTCCTGTGATTGGCGAGTATCATTGAGTAAAGGATTCGAAGAACATGAATAGGAATATCTTAAAAGTATTCACTCTTTAGTTCCTCCTACTGATTTTTAGAAGCAAAAATCTTTTTAAAATGTTAGTGTATCGAATTTCAAAGTATTCTTTCTCTCTCTCTCTCTCTCAAAAACTAATCAATAAAACCGAAGTTCTAAGGAAAAGATTATAATAAAAATAACTATAATATAATAAACGGTCTCTAGAAAAAGAGACCTACCACAAGGGTAGGTCTCTTTTTCTAGAGACCGTCTAGGTAGGTAGCACCGCAGCCCCTATTTCTACCGACAAATAGTAATGTGGGCGACATTACCGTGTTCCGGTTTGAAGGGTGCTGTATAATAGCGAAATTACTGGAGTAACGAAACTGAACACTTTGTCTCAAGGCGACGAGCGCAATGTAGTGTTGTGTATATCATATTAACTGGGGCCACGTTATGGGCAAGCGTATTACTTACCATCGGGTGAATGCCCTGCTCGTGTCGTCAAATAAAAAGAAGTCTAAATTACCTGTTATAAATGGTAATGAGGTTATTCTTGTTGAAAAGTTCTTAACTTCAGTTATCACTTCATCATCATCATCATCAGCCTTTTTTAATCCACTGTTGGACTTACGTCTTTCCAAATGTCTTCCACCAAATGCTGTTCTCTGCTTCAGTTCTCCCTTTGAGCTTATGATACAGGAAAATGGTGAGGAAAAGGTTTCTCTTTTCATATTAGTACCCTCATTTTTCAAGTTAATTGGACGTTGGTTAATTGATGAATGTTCTGATTACGGTCGTAAAAAAACGTATTAAAGATAAACACATTTCATATATCAATTTGAGCCTCGTTACCCCAGTAATTTCACTAGTTTACAACGCCTTTTAAACCGGAACACAATAATATTTTCACACTACTGTTTATCGGCTACAGTAGTGAAGTAAATGTCTTTCCAATATTTGTTTGAATATTTTATTTTCAAGTAATTACAAGGGGATAAAATTAACTTTAAAGATACAATATTTGTTAAGATTTTGTTTGACAAATTACAGACAATACGGTTTGAAAGGATTTTCATTAAAAAGGCGGACATTAATAAATAGTCCTCCGAGCCGGATACGAAACGGCGACAGCAATTTGTGGGACAGCTGTCAGAAGTCAATCCCGAAATGGCGACACTGGTGAGGTCATCGTTATTTTGACACACGACAATTACAGTATTCACGGCGTACGGGCGAAATGGCCGGTATTACGCGGTAATAATTTGACTCATCGCAGGCTCGGCCACGGCTTTACATCAACGTATCTATTAATTTACCGAAGTGACAACTACTGATGTACAAAAAAACAAATTAGTAATAGTGTAAAATCAGTTAACTGCTAGCAATACACTTAATACAGGTAGGTAGGTTTATTGCCGAAGACTGCAGGCGGAAACCATCGTAACTCCTTTTTTTATAAAACATTAATACTGTGTGTTCACTTTGAAAATTATTTGGCGATTCATATAAAAATCTATTTTGAAAACATTACATATTTGTCATTAACATTTATGCGTAGAAAAAGCGAGAGTATTGAAAACATGGTTAACAATTTAGTAGCCAAAGAATGAGGTACCAGAACGTGAAAAAGTTTTTGATGAAAATATGGTCCTTAATATGTATATAGAACAAAAGTTTAGTTTATCTTATGACAGGAAATCTGAATCGATTTCAAAAAGACTGTAGAATTCGGATGATGGTTAGGATTAACATGACCACTCATCAAATGAAAGTTTCAAGTTTGTAAGATGTTTTATTTGGATACAAATATGATTGTAGATGTAATTGTCACCAATTGTTTGGTTTAGTCAGCATAATTCGATAAATTACATGTAAATGCAATGATCCATTGTCATGTTAATGCCGCAGCCGAAGCCACAGCAATTATCGTCCAATAATCTCATTTGTTTACAGTGACCATTGAGGAGTATAACCTACATTTGAATAATGCTCTATGTTGTAAAGTATTATATGTTGGATTTTAATTACATTCATCTTATGTTTTTGCTATTGGACCTTTGTGAATAGAAGACCTATTTGTCGAAGGCCCACATTCTGGAGTATATTTATCTATATTGGGCTGACACTTGACTTCACTTTCACATAGTATTAAGGAACAATAAGATCGTAGAAGATGAAGTGTTTTCATCTGGAATAATTTGGCTCTCATATGTTTACAGCCGGAACAGAGGAATATTGTTATCATGGCAGAATTATGATATCGAGAGGTAGCTAGTAGATAGGTTCGAATAATCAAATCATTGATCAAGATACATAAATGGCTCAGAAATCGGAGAGACCTTTATGTTACAGAAGGAGTAGAGTAGAAAAGTAAAAATGTATGCTCATTTTATTATGACGAGAAGGCACATAAGTCTAGTATAATACTTAGTACATATTCATCTATAATAATAAGGTTAAAATTTTTCCTTAATTGGGGTATAATAGAAGCAGTTGGGTGGTGTTAATGACCACGGTTCAGTTCGGATAAAATTTCTAAGCGATTGCCCTTCAAAGAGTTTCAGTTCGTAATTCCGATTTTCCCATTGTCTTTGGTTCGCTGTCCCCCGAGTTCATTGATACCTTTTTCTATTGAGCCAGTTTCGGCGTTTCGGTAATTTTTTTGGCGGTGATTAACGAATTTTAGGTCACCCTCTGGATTATTCAGATTAAGAAATGAAATTTTAAATTATAACAAAGGTTACTTTACTACCACTGATCTTTGTTTTTATTCCGTAGACAGTTCTTCTTCTCTTGGTTACCGACAAGCTTGACAAAGTGGTCATCACATCAGGTGTTGGTGGCAAGCTTTATAACACTTCGCCACTTCTTTCTGATGGCTCCCTTCCTCGTGTATTCATCTTGTGATTATGAGCCATTTACTGGAGCTTTTATCTGGTCAAGCCACCTCATAGGCGATATTCATCGTGGGCTGACCGAAAGAAGCAAGTTACTTTTTGTTTCACTAGTGACATATCTGTGTTGTTAAAGACAATCTAGATATAGTTATGTTATCACCAAAAAATATTTAACATACATCAATTTACATATTGATTGTTAATTTAAATATATTTTGTGAGTACTTCAAAGTGATAGTTGAATATTATTCAGGTATTTTCTTATCAAAAAATCATAATTATGGTAAAATCATAATTGTGGACATAATTTATTAAATCTTTTCTATGATGTGGGCCTTAGATATAAATATTAACTTAATAGATTTTAAGTGGCGTTGAGGACGAAGGTTGAAAAGCGAGTTTATACTCCGGTCTTCATCTGTCCTCTCAAACCGTAGAACTACAATAAAATCCACTCTTACACGTAAATAATCTTGGTCTCGTTCACACTTTATGCCGACAGCGGCTTGAATAAGATGGGACTACTCCGAGATTAAAACTTCTTCGACCGTGAATGAGGGATGTCTGTAACGCGGTCGGTTCCTGAGCCACGAGGTATTTTAATTTCCCCCAGGCGTCTGAATGATCGCTTCAAAACAATGTCAGATGCTGCTGTGGTTCACATTGAGAATAATTTTAAATAAAAGATAAAGAAAACTATGATCTTACGACAGGAGAAAACAGCTAGTGAATCTAATATTATATCAGGGTCTTTTTTATATCTTTGACATACTTGTGATCAATTTAGTAGAATCCAGTAATTAAAAAAGTATTTATAACTTAAGAAATTTATAACAATTTCCAATTATGTGGGTTTAATCGCTTAAACCAGATATAAAACTCAAAATGTACTACTATTCTTCAGATGTTGTTACATGTCAACTAAGTCATTTATCATAAGGACGCCTAAAATTTAAGTTCTGCCATTTAGGGTCTGTGGTGGTTTTAGAGCAATTATTTGACATATCATCACCAGCCGATAGACGTCCACTGCTGGACTTAGATTAGATCTGTCCCAATTATTAAGTTTTTAGTACATCTATATATTTAACTGATTCTTTTGCATACTGACTGAGAGCTTGTCTAGTTACACTAAGACCTCTGGTTTGATTCTGGGACCATAAGTCCGCTATTATACCATCTCTGTATTTCGGCTGTCAACATATGAGAGCGTGAGTACGCGTGCACACTTCACCATGTGAAGATAAGGTCAAGTGTTAGCCTGTATCAGTAAAAATAAACATATAAAATGTAATTTACACCAGGCCAAGTAAAAATTCGTACCTTGTACAGATGAAAGCTTTTTATATTATGAGCGTCGCTCTCAAGTATTAATTAGTACCGTAAATTGAAAGAAAGCTGACGGCTTTCGGAGAGTGGAACTGAAGCAAACATTTGGTAATTTTATGGAGTCAAGTGTTTTATTATACGTAACGTCTGAGAGAATTTTTATACCACTTTCTTTATTCATCTGTGGTAAATCTTGTTAGGTTCGGATTGAAGGGTCCATTGGTCATCATTAACCATCAAGTGGAATGGGCACGTTTCTACAGGTTTGCTTTTATAAAGTAGCTACTGATACAGAATCTTATAAACAGGGAACGTATACATAATACATAATGTAAACAAGATATAATCCAAAAAAAAATCTATAAAAGCTCATATATCATTTATAACAATAAATCGTTTGTTAAAGAAAATTTTGATGTCTTCATATATAGTACGAACTTAACATTCTCGAAGTATTGCCGGTATAACTTTCACACATACTTATTCTTACTTTTTAAACGACTTGAGAAGTTCTAAGACCGAACGGTACTTGAATAAAACATCAAGCTAAAAATATCTTCTAGAAAGTTCAAAAGTTAATCTTTAAGAGTACTTGTAACAATAATCCTTTGATACTTCATCGTCAGCTGAGAGACGTCTACTGTTGAACGTTGGCTTCCCCCAATAATGGGGGGATTTTATCTGTTTCCCACCACGTTGGCCTAATACAGTTGGTATGGAACCACAGCCTCGTTTGTTGATTAGCAGGGTGCATCACGATCTAAAGAGGTTGGCTTGGATCCCGTGAGATATGTGGGACGTTTTGATCTTTGCTCATTGATACTTAATCAAATATAAAATTACGACGTTAAATAAAAAAAAAGTGAAAGTGTGAAGGTAGAAAGATTTTCATGTGAAAACTTTGCTACAAAATAGTGATAAGATTTTGAAGAGAATTTATGAAGTGGAAGTACTGAGTTACTTGATATCGATAAAGAACTATGCTGTTGTAAACTTGCTGTTCGTGTATCGAGTGCGGGAGTGAGACCGCTGGGTAAGCGGTGGTGGTGGTGACGGTGACGGCGACGGTTACGGCGGCGCGCGCATGCGCCGCGGGCGCCGCCAAGCTGGGAGAACACGCGGCCATGCTCGCGGTGGCCATCTGCTGCATCCTCGTGCTGCTGCTCGTCTTCATCGTGCTCATCATTGTAGTGGGGCAGAACGTAGAAGCCAAAGGTGGCTCATAGCGGGAAGAAGGTAAATATTCATCCAACTCGCAAATTAACAAAGCTACAACATTGCATTTTTGTTGCTTACAGCTTATTGGAGTATTTCTTTGGACATTACATTTTCTTAATCGTTGCAGCTTTACCAGACTGGTGGTTAATAGGCCATGGGCCCCGTGGTCCGTGTGCCCAGTATCAGATAAGCAGAGAATATAGACTGGTCGTGGCTCTAAAGACTTTGGAGAATACATTTTATAGTAATTAACGAGTATAATAAACGTTTTTTAAATAATTATGACACAAACATTATTTGTTATGCTATTAATATAAGTAAGCTTTCAAAAAAAGAATGAATAGGCATTTGCTAGGTTAACGCGCTTTACCAACATAGACCACATCAACACTTAACACCAGGTGGGATCGTGGTCAAGCATTAACCCGTACCAACGTAAAAAAAAAAGAAATATAATAGAGGTAAACAGGAGTTTGTATAGTTAATCCTATTTACACTTCTAATTAGAAAGTGGTTAAGTTTAAACAAATGAAAAAAGCCATTGAATTTTTAAAGAATTTAATAGGTCTCTTGGATCAAAAGTTTGCCGACCACCGGTTGCCGGTTTAAGTAATAATATTTTTAATTTTTCAAGCTACAAGCATAATAAATAAAGTTTTTGATGGTGAGTGATATGCTTGCTCATAAAAACGTGGTATTAGTTTAGTTGGTATACATAGAGATATACAGAGAAATTTTGAGACATAAGGATTGAATACAGTAAAATTGGCACAATATTGTCTGGCTGCTGAAATAGGAGTTGTGATGGTATCTAAGCGGTCTTGAGCAGCAGAGACCTTCGTCATCAGCCAATAGACGTCCACTGCTGTACATGGGCCTCCCCCAATTATGAAGGAATTTAGGCTATCTCTGACCTACCACCACCACCAGTATATTTCCACCATCTAGTACACACTCCATGTATTATATAATATTTATAATCAAAGACTAGATCATTCATAAATATAAAGTGATGACTGTAAGGTGAGTGAAATATGGTTTTGCGTATACAGTTAGCATTTTAATTGTTTGGTTATATTCCCGTTAAGTTACTTACAATTTAGTTTTACATATAAATTTTAGAATAATTCTACTTCAAATACGGACACAATAATTATATTAATAAATATTTATCTAGATTATTTGTTAGATTTAGTTACCGAGCGATAGATCCGTCTCTAATCCAACGAACTTGCCCTGTATTTACTGGGCCGCAGCATTGTAACGAGATATGCAAACAGAGCTACAGTTCAAATCTATTGAATTGGATCAAGTTTCTATTCAAGTGTTCCGTAAATGTTATCAAAGAAACGCTACACTATTATATTTTAAAGTTTGCTATTTCGGAAGCTATTATTTATCATATTTTGTTCATAGTACTTCTTATGTTAAAGCTTATGTTAAATGATAGACATCTGGCTAAATTATTAACGATGGTGATTTAATAGATAATTTTAATGGTGATACGAAATGATAGATATGGTATGTCAAGTAAAATTTTCATATTTAAATTCTGATTAAATTATCAATATTGCTATCTATTGATATTCGCTGTTTAATACATATCCTTATGGTTTTGTTTGAAAAAAACATTGTTTTTAATGGTCATAGACAATTTTTTTTGCTATGAGATATATAGGATTTATACCCACTATAACCCCTCGGTGGTCATCCTCAGTGTATTGTCGTAGGCCCGGGATCTCCTACGGAACTTATCGGTGCAGCCCTACACTGCTGGTAAGCACATCCATGGGAGAGCTGTTATTGGGCTGTAATATGAGACTCCTTTGTACTTGTGGTCCTGTGAAGCATCCTATCCTCAATGATAGCAAACCCAAAAACCCTTTCAGTTCCCTTCTACGACAGGCAGGGCTTACCTTACTCCTATTCTTGAAATCCCTATACTACAGAGCTAAATAGTTATCGACCTAGCTACTTTTCCAGATATCGCGTTCTCTTATTTGCCTTTTAGGAAACGGAGAGTAAGTATAGTCAGGTCTATTACCTATGATATGAGTTACATTTGTCCATATCTATGGTATATATATTTGCATAGAAAAAAATATGTACTGTTTTTGTCAACAAGATTTTATGTACGTCGTGATTTTTTTAAAATCTGGTAACGTTTACGAAAATAAAAGTTTTTTATCGATTTGGAATGTAATATATTTTAACCAACACCGTGTTTACAACTTTGAAAACGTTCTACACCTATTATAAAGTAAATGCTACGTTTATACAATTGAAACAAATTGCCAATTAAATACCACAAGCTGAAGATGTAAAGAAAACAACAATTGATTGCTATGGACGCTGTAAATCGAAAGACGTTAATTAAAGACCTAAGAAATTACAAGTAATGAAATTAAAATCCTTGCCTTCGGAATGTTCCATGTAATATTACACACTAAACTTTGTACAAGTAATAAACATTACCGAGCGATTCTCAAACCTATCCTAGCAACATTAAAATTAGTATTTAATTTTATATTTAAATAGGTTGATGAACTAACCAAAATAGCAATTGGGTTAATTACATACTAAATACAGTAATGAGACGCTTATGATATTTTCATGAAGTCAGCCAGACATTGGACAAAAGAAGAGCATATCGTATGATAACAGAATTATGATTTAGAGTTATGACGGGCAAAGTTAAAGGCAAAAGACACGTTAGACGCCGCAAAAATCCTGGCTGCGAAATATTAGGGAGTGGACCGGTATCATGTAGAGCAACTGTTCCGTGTGGCTTAAGATAGAAAAAAATTCTCAAACCTGTCGACCAATCTCCAGTAACAGAGATGCAATTTAAGAAGAAGAAGATATAAAATATAGAAAGATGTCTTTCATCAAACGACTTCATTTCAGCCTATTGCAGTCCACTGCTGAACGTAGGCCTCTCCAATAGATTTTCATCAAACGACTTGTTATGACTTAATTAATAATCTGCCTAACGTTGTCAAATGCTGGGCTGATATTTCCTGCAAAGATCTACTTGCCGCTGTGCATCCACCAGTTTTCCGCAACCTTAATCAGATCGTCGTTCTACCTTACAGAAGGCCTTCCAGCTTCTCTTCTAACGAGTCGCTATACACGAAATCATTATGGTTAATGTAAAAGAAATTTATGTAAATCTGTTTATGCAAACACTGAATTGCAATTTTAGAACGTAAACCTTTTTAACAGGGTTACAAATTCAACAGAAATTTTCAACGCTATGTTGGAAAATAAAAATTTGCAATTTAAATACAATGACTCGCACAGGCGTCAAGCGAAAACTAAAAGTGAGGTTAGACGAAATGGCAAACTAAAGGCAAATAGAAATTCTCCGTATACAAAGTATTTGTGTTTTCTAAATTATTAGGATTTGCTTTTGAATTAAGTTTTGACTTTCTAGCAGCTTGTTGTTTTGGTCAGAGATTTCTTAATCTTTTTTTTAAATGCAAAGTTTAATGCTTGTCCGCGATCACACCTTTTGTTAAATGGCGATATGGTCTGAGGTGGTGAAGCCTATTAATCTAGTAGATGCCGGCAAGTTGTTCCATTATTTTGCTGTTCTTATTAGAAATGGCGAGCCAATATGGTCTATAAATTAAATATTTACAATGCATCGAGGTATTGCACAATCCTTCAAAATATTACTCACTTTTCTTTGATAAAAATTCCGTAGATATAATTAAGGTATACAATGGAATTATATCTGAACTATATATGATAAATATACTGGTACTGACGAGAGGTCTATCGTCTAGGTAGATACCACCGCAGCTCTCATTTGTGCCACCAAATAGTAATGTGCAAACATTACTGTGTTTCGGTTGGAATAGTTCTATATACTATATATACTAATGAAATTACTGGAGCAATGAGACTTAACACCTTACATCACAAGACGACGACTTCAATGTGGTACGGTGTTTACCATTTTAACCAACATAAAGTGCTATGGGCAGGTGTATCACTTACCATCAGGTAAACGCAATGCTCGGTTCATCGGCTCGTTGCTTAAACACTAAGTCTACATTTAGTCATTTTATAGGGTGGGGTTTAGTACAAAACGTTAAGTTAAAGACCTCTTTCGATGTCCTCGACATATCGATTCCTTTGGAGTACCTATGCTTAAAGGTGATTGTCTCCCTTATGAATATTTCACGTAGATCCTCACATAGCCAGACTGTTTAAGCACTTATTAAGCCTCTTATCTATGTTCCTACGAGTCTTTTATTATTCAGCTAAGCGATGAGACGTTTACCTGACGGTAAGTGATACACCTGCTAGCAATATGTTGTTGCTAGTTCCATTAGTTTACCTTCAGCACTATCTACATCAGAAATTAATAATATTTTTATAGTATATCTTGATAGTAGAATTAGTCTCTGCGGTGGTAAATACCTAGAAGGTATTTTACAATGGTGACGTAGCAACAGTAATTAAGGTTATTTATTCAGGTATTTTTAAACTGCAATATATTAATAGTGTTAACTACACTTTATGGTTTTTTTTTATCGATGAGACAAGCAAGGCGTTCGTTCACCTGATGGTAAGTGATACGCTTGCCCAAAACATGGTGCTGGTTAAGATAGTATATACGGCATCAAATTCGTTCGTCGTCATGAGACGTTAGATATTAAGTCTCGTTACCCCAGTAAAGTAACTACCATACAACCCTCTTCAAACGAGAAGACAGTAATGTTCACACATTAGTAATTGGCGGTAGAAATAGGAGCTGAGGCGGTACCTAAATATACGGTCTGTGGCAATAGAGACATACCAACAGTAAATATATACTGAAATACTAATTAAACTTGAACCTTATTTTTTTTATGAAGCAATAGTTAATGCTTGACCCCTATTCCATCTGGTGTTAAGTGATGATGAGGTCTATGGTGGTAAAGCGCATTAACCCAGCAAATGCCTATTCACTTTTGAAGACGCCCACATCGTAATTGGACGGGAACACTGACGCCGGCAAGTTGTTCCAGTCCTTTGCTGTTCTTATTACAAATGAGGAGCCAAACCTCTTTGTGCCTATACTGGGGATGTCCATGAGTTTGTCCAGGAGACGGTTTGGGATATCTTCATCGTCACTAACAAACCAAACTCCAAGAGTTTCGTAGAGGACAATTAAGGAGTAAATTTGCTGTATGTTGTTAAAAATGTATGTAGGACGAATGAAAAAATATTGAACGTAATTCGACCCACTTATCGGAAAGGTTGACAATCCCTGGTATAAGTCCAATTAAGCCCCGAAACCGTAACAACATCGGGTTGAGCCGCAGACCACGGCATCAACCGTCGCGAGCTGCCTATTTACATAACAATTTCAATTATGTAAGTACATTTCATTTGAATTTGAATAATTGTGTTTTATGTGTTTTGGATTACTTTGATGTAATTGGATGTCTGGTGGTCTTTCATTTTATATTTCGCAGGTTATATCTTTATGTTGTTCTGTAAAGGGGACCCCTTGCAGAACAACCCGCGGGGCCCTAGCCAACCTCACCTGCTCGCAGTTTACCCAGCTAATCAACAAACGAGGCTCTGGCTCCCCACCAAGCCGCAACTTGCCAGCGTGGTGGGAGTCGGCCAAAATCCCTCCGTTATTAACAAAGAAAGAAACCGTTTATTTGCAGATTAGTACATACTTAAGGAACAAAAATAAATATATAAATAGGAATACAAAGTAAAACATTATTTTACTATTAGGGGAAGCCTATATCCAGCAGTGGACATTTATCGGCTGATAATGTTGATGATCTCAAGAAGAATGTTAGATATGATTGTGGAGGGATATGTGGGTCGAGGTAGACCTAAGAAAAGATGGTTGGGTTGTGTGAAGGATGACATGAGTAGGAAAGGAGT
>DWLS01002136.1:0-18939 GCA_018246255.1 Pachliopta kotzebuea
GTATATATGTTAAGTTAATAAAAACTGAGAGAGAACTGATTTTATTTAGTAATACAAGCTTCTTATATACTAAGGTTTTACAATGGGTCCTTATGGATAGTTTATCAACAACATGTGATTAATGGATCTGTTATTAAGGGGTAACAGATTTATATTTTAGTTTATAAGTGTTTCCCTTGTTTATTGTTGGCCTTCCTCTTATGACTATGTAACTAGAGAACTGCTTATATTTTGGTAATATAAGCTTCTTATATACTAATCATATACAATAGGTCCTTATGGCTAGTTTATCAATAACATGTGATTAATGGATCTGTTATCCGAGTGTAACAGATTTATGTTACAGTTTATCAGTAAGTGTTTTCTTTCATTCATTGTTGGCCTTTCTCTTATGACAACATAACTCAGTATACAGCTTATTTATTAAGTTATGTTAATTAGTCACAAAATTCTAAACTTATCGTTTATCAAGGAAACCGTGAGAAGAATTGCTCTTGAGTATGATGAAGAAACAACACCTCTCACGAATTCCCTACAAGAAGTTTCCCCCAATGGTTTTTTAAAGGGCAATTTCTATACATTACAAATATGCATAAATATATTTAAACATATACTTAAACATAAATGAAACAGAAGTACAAAAAAAATAGGTATGGGTTCCAATCAATAACAAAATATGTCAACTGCCAGTGGTGTTTTCGGAGAAAAAAGTACTCACATTACTACCAATATAAGCATATTGGTAGAACTTAACATATATAATATCTCTATCATACTAAGACCACAGTATAAGTGAATGAGTGAGTAGGTTGATAGGTGAGTGAACAGGTAAACTACTGAGCGAGTTGAGTAGCGTTTCTCACCCAGAGTGTGAGTGGACTAGATAATGAGCAAGTGAGTGAAAGAGTCAATTTGTTCTTCTGAAATCTTTCTAATGAGTCTGACATAAGATACTTGTCTGAATTCATTAAACCTGTAGTTGTTGCATTCATAACATGTGGAAATGTGTCTTCTGACTCACCTGCTTAGTAATTTTGCCAGCGTGGTAGCAGCCAGCAGCTGGGAGTAGCTGGAGTTGGCACGTTCCAACAGAGCTTGACATTTGCTTAGAGTGTCCGGAGACTCCTGTTATATAAACAAATAAGAAAAATACAAATTTACGGTGAAAAAAAATAATTGTAGCCAAGATCATCAACACTGCCTGCAGGAATATTATAGAGATTATGCAGAGATTTTTATCAACTGACATCTAAATGATCTCCATTCAGAACAAAACCACTTACCGACTCTATGTAACAACAGCAAGGACTACCTTGAAAGTCATGAATCATGAAACTTGTGATAAAGTCTGTTTAATGAAAGGTCACCAAAGGTAATGTGAAATCGCTTCCAATGTACACTATTGAAGTGAACTTATCAATTTGTCAAGATATGTTACTGGGTTCAAACACCAATAACCATTTATTTTGATTTATAACAAACCAGCTAGAAAGATAATGCAGGTGATGAGCTAATATTCAGGTCTTTATGAACTTATAAGATTAGAATGGCTTAGGGGCTAATTTTCAGACATTGGACACAAAGATCATGACTTTGATTCCTTGTTAAATTTTTCTTATACTTATTTCATGCTTCCCCATTGCTAACTTTGGTCTTTCATATCTTGTTAATCAGAAGAGCTTTAAACTTTTTATTTTGAATTTCTCATCTCCTTATTCGGTTATAGCTGTTTCACTTTAAAAGATACAGCATGTTAGTGTTTAAGTTAGCATCATTCTCTCACACTGATGCAATCAGCTGACACTTACTTAAAACTATTGAGATTTACAAATCATTATTGTAAGCAATTAATGAACAAAAAATTTAAGTTATGACTATCATCATTATAAACAAGTAACAGCTTCGAAGTGATAGAATATTGTGATGAAAACAAAATTCAGTGGTAATTTTAATGATCTAATTGTATTTTGTACGAACTCAAAGAAATAATTGTCAATACAAAGTAAGATTCGATAAAATTTACCTGAAAAGCAACAACGGCTTTCTCCGCCTGCTCCCTGAGGTTAGGATCCTGAGACTCATACAGCTGTTTGCACAGCAGCTCTATCTGACACACCTCCTGCAAACATTCCTAACATGATTTAAACTTATCTATGATGCTTGATTTAAAACTTAGTTATTTATCATCATGAACCACCCGCAGCAAAATTCAGAAAAACACCTAATATGTATGGTGAATACTGAGAGAATATTACTACATTTCATGTTGTATTATTTAAGAAAAACACCAAAAGTGAGGGTGAAAGGAAACAGTAGGACTTTCAGCAAATTCTGGCATAAAACTACAAGTAGGCTTATAGTAACCAGATGGTCACAGACTAAGAGCATGCTAAGCTGTGTTCCTTGGGAGATGCCTCTGTCTAGCGATGGACTGCCACAATATACTTCTGTTGTTTGAAAGCTGTACCTCTAGGAATTAGAATGTATCATCGAAGAGCTGACAAACTGGATTTTTATTAATAATGCAATACATTACATCTGGCCCGTTGTGCTCTATTGATGTGAAACATGGACCATGAAGGCAGAACTTGGAAAGAAAGTAGAAGCTTTCGAAATGTGGTCAGATAAAGTCAAGAACGAAGCAGTCCTAGAATGCATGGGAAAAAAGCTTGAACTTATCTGGACCATTAAACAGCAGAAAATAGCTTACCTAGGACATGTTTTGCGACACGAATGGTATTCTTTTTTTCACACCATCATGATGGGAAAAGTACCAGGAAAACGTAAAGTTGGAGGAAGAAAAATGTCTTGGCTGCTTCACATCTATGACTGGATGAGAATTAAGACCGAAGAATAATTGTTCCGAATGAGGCTTGACAGAGAAAAGTTTAAGGAGTTAACTGCCAACCTTCATTAGTGAAGAGGCACCTCAAGAAGAAGAAGTAATAATGTAGTTAATATAGTAAACAAATTGAAAAGTTTTTTGGTCTTTTGTGAGAATATCTCTATGTTCTCTATTATTAAATACCATTTTTTTTTTCAACAAGGCAGAAAGAAGAGCAGAACATTCACCTGGTGGTGATTGAAACACTTGCCAATACCAACATTGATCTAGTTAAGATGGTATATATTGTATAACATTGTGTCTGTCACTATGAGATATATGGTGTTAAACCTCATTACCCCAGTTAGTATACTAGCTTGCATCACCCTTCTAACTATAGCACAGAAAACTTTACACACTACCATTTCACTGCTGTAATAGGAGCTACAGTAGCATCTATTTAGATGTTTTCTCCTACACCAATTTTAAATCATTATACTCTGAGTTCAACAAAATTGTTAAAACGAAACAAGGCCAATGATATTCAACATTATCAAAATTCTAAACAACAACTAGGTTATTTGGGCACAAAGTTATTTATTGTCCCTGGCCTAGAATAATATCATTTTTTAATATATGGTGAATATGAGGCAGAAGACAAAGAAGCTTGCTACACTAGAATAATATGGACCCCATAGGTTTAACTTTATCATGCAAGGGTTTTTTGATGGCAGATTTACATTAAAAACTAGTCTCTGTCTTACACAAAAAAATTCATATCAGTATTGAATCTACAAGTAACCTTGTAACAAGGCAAGCAGATATCTACAGCACCTCAAAGTCATATGCTAACAATGTTTGACTGTTTTAAATCCAAAATATTACAAAAAAAAAATCTCAAATTTATTGTATTTCACAGAAAAAGTATAAATAAATATTATAAGTAATTATAATTTGTATTTTAATTGTGTAGCACAAAATTTATTAAATGTATAGCAACCCTTTAATAACAAACAGTGACATATTGAATAAATAATAAAGCCTAACAATACAAGTTGAAAACTTTCAATTTATTGATTATACATGATAATGTACATTCAATATGGTAAAGGATAATATAGACAATTAGTTCAATAGCAAAGTCAGTTGTGTTGTTAAAAACTTCTTTCATAACGTGGATTATAAGGAAAGTCCAATTGCGACATAATTTATGACAAAAATATATCAGACATTTGACGAACGCTTTCAAGGGTATATCTGTGTCAACACAGAATTGAAATATAACCAAAAAGCCGGTATATTTAACCTTATTTATCTAGTTCTTATAATTGTCTTAAATAATATACATCGTCTAAAGTTAAAAAGAAAATATTGACAAAATTCTTTAATTATTTGCTCCAATACGGGATACGAAATATCAAAATTTTTATCGTAACATAACATAGAAGATATGTAAATATGAATTTTTGTTTTTATACATACTTTGTATACTACAATAAAGAATGATTTTCTTTCCTAATCTAAGCATAATTCTGTTAATATGTAGTTAAAAACGCAATATTTTGGTACTCACCTGTTCTTCAGCCATCTTTGTTATTTTCTCGCATTTGGAATGACGTTTCGTTCTAAAGTAAAACAGATTGCTATTACACAGCGTGATATAAATTATGTTACAATATATATATATATAAAAAAATATGTTTTTAAAAATATTCGTTCCAATTTTTATAACTGTTTAATGTCATTAATTCTAAGATTAACAAAAATGTGTCGGCTTTTAAATTAATTATCAATCCCTTTTTCGTATATTAATAATATTTAATAACCACCCGCCGGAGTTTTTCTGGATAGCAAAAAAACAAAAAGTGCCTGAGTGTATATTATATAATATAAAAAAATATCGTATCGATTTTAATACTTAAATTAGTGCACCAAATCAACATTTGGCTCTAAAGTCGTTGTCGTTACCGGAAGATAACAAAAAAAAAATTAAATATAATGATTTAAACAATTTTCACAAAGGAGCATTACTCGGGTGGCACTTTTTTTATTTGGCGAATTGACTGCACGAGCAGTCGACAAACAGTACTATGCAGATATTACTGTATTCCGGTTTGAAGGGTGCAGTATGCTAGTGATATAATTGGGGTAACGAGACTTAACACCTTTTGTCAAAGCGATGAGCGCAATGTAGTATTGTATATACCATCTTCACCAGCGCCACGACGTTATGGGCAAGCGTATCACTTACCATCAGGTGAACGCTATGGCTGTCTCTTCAAAAAGAATAATATTTTTCGGGAATATTATTTTTATATACATGTGATAAGAGTTATAAAAAGGCAGGATTATTGCCTACATGTGTAATAATATCTACCAGCAAAGCTTTAGGAAAGTGAAAAGTTTAGATTTTTTTGAAAACATTTATTTTTGGACACAAAATCTAGTTCTAGGACTTTGATCTGTAATACAATTCTTCTTATATCTCGCATATCAATACGATATATCACAAGACATTTTCGACGAATTTGCATAGTTTAAGTATTTGTTTAATGTGGGCTATATGTTTGAAGGCAGAAATAAGAGCTTCAGTGGTACCAAGTTACCTTAGAGAGGCGCAATGTAATACTACAAAAAGGAATAAGTTAATACAACCATAGTACAGATAATACAAAATAAATAACTCGTTTACGGGACTATCAATGCGTTATTATAAGATACCAGATCTTATTCTATTTGCCTCTTCCTGAAAGTGAATTAAAAAAAAATTGTGAAAGATACATCTATGAAAGCTGTTAGTATAATGATTACTTGAATGGTCGCACAGCATGGTATTCGCCATCGAACAGCAACAGGTACAAGTTGATGTACTGGTGGTGTAATAATTATTCTTAATATCATAATAAACAAAGATTACTGCGGAGTTTGTTGCGTCGTTTCTTCTCTGACCGTCGGATATTTTGAAGTGGCGGTAAACTCTGACTTGGCCTTGTAGCCTCGGACTATCAAGAATAGGAGAAAGTTAAGACCTGCCTAGAAGGCTACTGTAGGAGCTTTAAGGTCTACTATACTGTGTACTGTACTACTAACTGTTAGTTAAGTGAGCCCGAGGCGTACGACAAGTACGAAGTCGTCGTTTTTTGTCACTCTGTGGGTGCTGGGGAGTTTAACAGCTTTCCCTGGGACGTGATCAGCAGCAGTGCAGGGAGGCATCGGTGAGTTCCACAATGCACCTAGGATGACCACTGAGGGCGTTTCGGTTGGTACAAACCCCCTCATAATCCTGACTTCTCCTCAGAAGCTGGGTAACTTTTGAATATTTGACTGATTAATTGACGTTTAATAATTATTTCTCTTCAATCTATTTTAAATAAACGAATTTGATTTTGACCCTACTGGACAGTCTTCGGTAACAGAGACCTACTGCCAGTAGTAATATAAATTATAGAAATACAAAAAGCATATAAATGTAAATTCTATAACTGGCGAGTAGAAAAAGAAGACTACATAAATAGAATTAATATGTCAATGAAAGATGAACAAAAGCAAAAATTTACTAATCAAAATAGTGAAAAGCAGAATGACATTATTTTTTTAAATAAAACAGAACATGTAGATCTAAATCGCAAATTAAATTTTTTTAAGTGCATTTACAAAAAATAAATTAAAAAGATATCTATATATTACTAATTTGGAAAGCAGTGTAGTCGTTGATAATGAATTTACAAATCGTGAAGAAAGATGTGGGGCGTGCACTTTTGACGCTGGAGAAATGTTAGTATTTTAATTAATTACAACTGTTTTATTACACCATTATAATAACATAACGTCAAAAAAAAATTTACCGGAGCTCTCATAGTCCAGCAGTGGACATCAATCGGATGACGATAATGATAGAATTTTTTCAAACTTGGCACACTACTAATGTAATAGTTTCTTTTTGTGGGTTTTCTAACGAAACCACACCGGTTAGTGTATTCACTACTAGTTTATTATTCTTCCACTTACATATGTTTACATAAATTGCTCGTTTGGTTTGAATATCAACAAAGCACAATACCCTGGAACAATAGTTTTATTCGTTCGTTGCCAAACCAATTCTCGCTATTCGTTGACGAACTTGTCTCTGCTTGCGACCCACGCCACTCTTTGCCTAAAAGCAGTTGCTATTTAAATTAAAAGTAACACACGCTAAAAACTGTAAAAGTGTTTGTTTTACAAAAATCACTAAGTGTTTATAAGTATATTTACATAATTTTCTTTTTTAATATTTTGCGGCCGGCGCTGGCGGGGTCGCGGATGTCTTTCTGTTCCCGTGACCCCGCCACAAAGCGACCAGGTGAACATCGTGGAGGTTTTAGTCGGTGCGAGTCTGACATAACCTGTCTTTGCCCCCGTGAAGGCAGGTATGCGTAGGCATTTCCTTCACGTAAAACAAAAAAAAAAAACCAGGTCTATTAGTCAGAGGATGTTTAATTAGGTACCAGAGCAGCACCTGGTTCTGGCGCTATTGAGTCATGTGTATCAATTGGATCGTAACTAGTAAAATTACTTGGGGTAATGAGACTTAATATCATCATTTAATGGATATGGTACATATTAATAAGCGCCTCATTGTTATGGACAGACGGTACACTTGCTATAAGTGAACGCATTTAAAAAATTACGTCTGTATAGAATATAAATAGCTTGTAAGGATTACCTAAACGTGAAACGTTTTGCATATTAACCTTTTTCCTTGTTGTTAATCTTATCAACTGGCTCGAGTAATAATGATATCACTATAGTTATTGTTTTAACCGTTAACCTTCTAACCGATCAATACTAATTGATTAACCATTACTAATCTACCTTCTTTTGTATCCGGGTAAACATTTGAAAGGTACCCTTACGTTTTAATGGGCCGAAATGATAATGATGGTGATGACCATTTCTCCTGTTGGTAAATCAGAGTTACGTAGAATATTTACATTCTAGAAACCTCCGATTTTTTTTTATTCGACGTAGCGAGACGCTTTTGACAAAGTCTGACACGACGGCCTAATAAGCAAGCTTCCTGCGTACGCTATATTCGTCGGTTTGATCAACTGGGTAAAGGATTTCTAGAGCAATCGACTCTTCCGCGTAGTTGTCGACGGTTGTTCATCCGAACCTATGACGATCAACGCAACAGCGTACATAAATGATCTGCTCATACCCGGAACCTTTGGGTACGCTGACGATAGCACAGTTGTAGAGAGATACATGCTGAATGATCGAGCCGGTGGTAATGAGGTGCGGCTCGCGAGGGAAGCCATGGTGGAACGGTTGAATCTCACTTTACAGACGATCTCTAAATGGGGCGATGCCTATCTTGTGAGATTCAATGTTACCAAAACACATGCATGTCTTTTCACAGCCAAAAGGAGTCAGTTCACCTTGGCTCCAACTGTTGGGGGTCGAGATCTCGACTAACCTAAACTTCGGATAGTTCATTGAGTCTAAAATCTGATAGCAGCAAGGAAACTGGCAGTATTTCACTCCAGGAGAGCTTTTAACTTTATATCAAGCACAGGTCCGGTCAAGTGTGGAGTACTGTTGTCATATCTGGGTGGGTGCTGCAAAAACCCATCTTGTAGCACTAGACTCGGTGGAGAAGCGGGCCAAGAGGCTTGTTGGTGATCAAGAACTTGTCTCAACTAAACTGGACAGTCCCGACCAAAGGCGCCGAGTGGCCAGTCTCGCGGTGTTCTACAGGATCCATTTCGAAGAGTGTGTGCAGGAATTACATGACGTAATTCACCCGTCCCATTTTCATCACCGGACGACAAGGCGTACGGCGAGACTCCATCCTTATGTTGTAAACATCCCCAGTTTATGCACTAAGAGGATTAGCTCCTCGTTTTTAATAAGGACAGCTAAGGAGTGGAACAACTTACCGGTGTCAGTGTTCCCGTACAATTACGATGTGGGCGTCTTCAAAATAAGCGTGAACAGGCATTTGCTAGGTTAATGCGCTTTACCATCATAGACCACATCTTCACTTAACACCAGGTGTGATCGTGGTCAAGCATAAACTTGTACCTATGTAAAAAAAAAAGCGGCGAGAGAAGCAACATGTTCACCTGATGGTAAGTAATACGCTTGTTAAGGCACTGGTTAAGGTTGTATACACAGAACCACATTGCGCTTGTCGTTTTAAGACAAAATGTTATTAAGTCTCGTTACTCCAGTAATTTCACTAGCTTACAGCGTTCTTCAACCTGAATATAGTAATGTATCCATAATAGTATTTGGCAGTAGAAAAACACAATGCGGGGAAAACCTATCTAGACAGTCTTCGGTAAGAGAGGACTACCAGCAGTCATGACTACACTAAATAGACTCCCAGTTCCTTTTATAGAACGCAGATATGTCCGTGAACCTGGAAATAATTTTAGTCGCCATTTGCGGCAAACCCGGGTTGCCTTATTCAATTTCCTTATATTCATCGGTAATAAAGTTCTTACTAAAACAAATGAGTATAAATAAATAAATGATTGTATTTCATACTTTACATTTTGTTACTTAAGACTCTACTTTGATTATACACGATCTTAAGTCACATTGAGATTGAATATGGTGAAGCGTGATCGTCTCGAATCAAAAGATTCTGAGCATTCAGAAGGTTTATTTGTTCACCGCTGGAACACAGCAATTTTGTCAAAGATCGCTTTTATAATATAATGGTAATAGCTAGCAAGACGGAATCAAGAAAACTACGCCCGTCTACTCTTAATAAGGATAAAGTTAGTTTTTTAAATATATACTCTAATATAGAAATATATAAATAAATGGATCTTATTAAGAGAAACTGGAGGTTAGTGGCTACTGCAATGAAATTAGAACAAAATATATGCTCATGCTTACTAAAAGTAATTTTTCGATTTTTGTTTAGATTCGTAAATTTACGTCGCTTTATAATTTTAGTAGAGATATACTGAGATTTTGGCTTATATGGTTATAATTTTCAACTTCTTTTTTTTAAAACTATTTTTTTGTTGCAGTGCCTCTGCAATGTATACGATCATTCGGAGGAAAAATAATTAAAGGCGGCTCGAAAGATGATAACCCTAATGATACCCGATGCGAAAAATGTAGAGAAATAATAGCTAAAACATTCGGCGGTATCGAAGAACCTGTATTGTTCGCCGATGCGGGTAAACAGGAGGAAGAGAAATTAACACAAAAAATAGAAACGATAATCGAACAGCCTCTCGTTGAAGCGGAACCTAAGGAGAAAGGTTTTAACATTCAGCCAACACTGCTGGCAAACCAAAACATCCACACACCAATTGACTACGAATTGCAAAAGAGGTTTGATTCCAGCCTCACGTGTTTAGACGACCTTGCATGTAAATTTATGAACATACCTCCAAATGAAATCGACAGTAAATTGTTAGGTAAGGAATGTAATACACAATCTGAAGTTGATGACCGTGTTCGTTGTGTATACCAAATAGTTGACACTGAAAGGACTGAGGTTATTGAGGATAACGTTAACTCGTTGTGTACTGATTTAGACGAAAAATCATTAAATAAAGTTTTAACTGATGAAGTTGCAGACAATATCGATGTTTACGAAAAGTACAATTTTCTGCCGTTAACGTGTTTTAGGAATTATAATTTGAATTTAGGCCAAGTACCGTTACCTTATAATACTTGTGTACCGGAGAAACCGCAATCGAAACACACTGATGTTGAACACCTAGAATACAAACGTAAATTTTCTTCGAAAAGTATGACACGTAAGAGAAGGATGCGTGGAAATTCTACCACCCAAGAGTTTTTGGCGTACGGTTTGTCGTTTCTACCTCTACCGCCGACTAATTCGTCAATCTCGAGTAACAGCGATATTCCGCAAGAAAATCCGAAACGGGAAAACTCTGATGATATTGAGCCTACTTCTATTTCCTACAAAACGAATCCTAAGCCTAAAAACCCAGGAATGATGAAAAGGGGCCGCACATACAAAGTGAAGTTTGAGCCAATTTCTCCAGAATATATAGAAAATACAACATATATTTCTTCAATTTTACCACAATCGCTTTCTGTTAAAAATTTGACATGTCAAGAAGAAGTATACTCCGCTTTTGATCCGATTAGCAAGCAAAGTCTCATAGACGCCAATCTCCCGCTATCTGAAATCTTGAGAAAAGTTAGGCTCCGAAACAAAGTCGAACAAGAACTAAATAAGAAACAGAAGACGGTCGATGTGAACACGTATTTGAGTAAATCTACGTGTTGGCCACCGTTGGATCTGCGCCCACGGGCTAAAACTTGTCCGCCAAACCCGTGTCCGCCGCCCAAAAAAAATCCTTGCCCTCCTAAATCTAAGCCATGTCCATGTCCACCGCCATGTCCACCTCCGTGTCCACCTCCATGTCCACCCAAAAAAGATCCTTGCAAGCCTAAATGTCCTCCCAAAAAGTGCGGAATGTACGCGAGTAACAAATTTAAAGACACTATTACCCTGATCCTTTGTGGTATTAACCCAGTTTTAGGAACGGCACATGATTCACCAGTACTATTAAACGTAAACACTGCGGTGAGTGAATCCATGTTTCGCAATTATGCAACAAAGAATGAGTCGCCTACACTGCAAAGAAAATCAATGGAATGGAATATTCAGAAAATCGACCAAGAAAATAGTCAAGAAACGATGAGAGCTAGAGGTTTCGAGCCCTGGTCGCCGATACCATCTTGGCCGACACCTAAGAAGGAGGTGGAGAAACACCTTGTTTGCCCACAAGAAGGTTGCAAACTGCCAAAACATTCTAATCCTCCTTGCAAAGAGTTACCATGCTCACCAAAAGCTGCTGACAGAAAACCAAAACCATAGAAATTTACTATTTGATACTATGAGAGTAGTCATTACACTAATATGTGAATATTAAAGAATCTCTTGTGCCGGAAATGGAAGTTAAAGAAAATAGACTAGGATTCCACGAGGTACAACTTTTATGACTAACCTGAACTTAATACAAAAGATTATAAGGTTTAAACCTAAATTTATTTAGTGTATAACGTATTTTGGTAGTTATAAATAAAGTATTGTGTTTTTTCTAGTAACATTTTCACTATTATATCGGTGCATGGGTTTTGAAAAAGACGATAATGTGCTAGTTTTTCAAAATAAATAAATCGAATATTAACTAGTTGTTTTTGTAAATAATTCTTTAACTATTCATAAGTTAATCTGTAGGTTATCAGAAGAAAGTTTTTTGGTTCTAATTGGAGCATCCGTGAGGCACCTGACTCCTCAGAACGGTAGAAAGCTCCCTCATAATCCTGACTTTATCTCAAAAAGTTCATGATTTATCGTTATCTTTACTACCTTTATAAATAGGACACATTAAAGCAACTCCAGCTTATCAAAATAATAAATCGGGTTTTTATTTTTCCCAATGCTTTCAAACAGTTTAAACATTTGTCTGTCCGTTTTTTCAGAGTACAGTCCGAAATGATTATGTATTATAATGAGATTCACTCGCATATAAGGCATGTGCAAAAATATACTTATAAAAAACAACAACGCATTGTGTTCTGTATACATCCTGATCCTGTTGTAATAGACTTTAATCGGTCGTTGTTTAAAAAAAAAGGAATTTATTACAACTGTTCAGGTGTATTTGTATTCATTTTCATTAGCATATACATACGTCCATTGCATGACATGGACGTCACATAATGATGGGAGGGATTTAGGCTATCTCCCATCACGCTGGCCAATGCGCGTTGGGGGAAATGCTCGTATTAACAGTAAATGAAAACTGAAATAATTATAAATAATTTATTAAAATTTTGTTATAAATAAATCTAGATTTAATTCGTATCGATATTTTTTATAAGTTGACAGATATCAAAACGCATTTCATAATTACCGTGGACAAAGTAAAATCAATTAACATCACAGATAAAATAAACATTAGTTTCAAGCGACATGTAACAAGGTTTCTGCGTAGATGTCGCCATTTTCGTTGATGGCACTGCAGCCGTAGTAGCCTGAGTCAGACTTCTTCAAGTTACTGAATTCAATCTCGGAAACTGTGCGATTACCCTCGACGGAGTTAGTGATGGTGAGACCTTCTCTCTTGGTGAGGGGAGTGGCGTTGTAAGTCCAGTGCACAGCAGCCGATGGTACAGCGAGGACGGGGCAACTGATCTTTGCAGACTGGCCAACCTTAGCAGGCAGATGGGATGGAGGCTTCTGTTCGAAGACCGGGGCGCCTGTGTAAATTATATGGATTAAAATTTTATTGTAAGTACTCTTCGTATTTACGAATTGGAAACATCGGTGGTGAGGTTAGGATGTTTACACAACGCCACAGAATATATATGCATTTTACACCTTAACCATGGGTTTAATAACGAGGATACTTACTGACGACGGTCAGGTACATAGAGTGCTGTTTAGGTTTTCCCTTCTCGTTGTCAACTGTGCAAACATAGACGCCCTGATCGACTAGCCACGTGTCCCTGATGAGGAGACGTTTCCCCTTGCTCTTGTTATAACGGGTGACACGATCTTGTGGCGAGTTGTTTACGTTCTGACCGTCCTTGAACCAGTCAGGGTGTCCAAGTGGGCTGTTGAGGAGAATTATTATTTTAAATGGTTTATTACACGATGCGTTTATCTAAAAGGAAATTTGTACAAAATAAACGGAGTAATAAATTTAAAGTCTGTCGGAAGATTGCATCAATTGCAAATGGTCATCATCGTCATCAGCTGATAAACGCCCAATGTTGGATTTAGGCTTCCCCCAAAAATCTCCCTTCCAATCGGTCTTGCGCAATCTACATCCAGTGGATTCCCGCGACCTTCACCAGTTCATCGGTCTGCCTTGTGAGGCCTTTCAGCACTACGTTTACCGTTACGCGGCCTCCACTCCATGACCATATTGCCCCATCAGCCGTCAGCCCTCCGAGCAATATGCCCGAATGCACATGCCCATTACCACTTAAGTCTAGCATTCTTTAGGGCTATGTCGGTGACCTTAGTTCTTCTGCAAATGGTCAAGAATTTAAAATATTTGGAGAACTTTTTCGTTTCGAAGCTGATAAAAATAACTTCACTGTTCTGAGGGATACAAAGAAAAAGAAAATCATTTATACTACAAGCTTATCTAGATAAAATGAATGCATACTAAGAGGCTCTCTCCGAGTTATAACTTCGTGAACATAAAATTTACTTATCAATAGCAAATTAACATATGCGTTTGTATGCAGGGAAAACACGGTCAATTTATTTAAATATGTCTTGCTAATAGGCAAGGTCATCGCTTATCTTTATTTTATAATCTATGATAAAAAGTATAAAATTAAAATAGTTCGAATAACTACATGTTGAAGTGTTTTCAAATATATGGCTGGCATATGAAGCTATTAAAAATGGTATTCGGCTGATTACCTATTTAATTTTGTGTTACATGGTTTTATTTTTCACGCCATAAAACAATTTATTCTATAATAAGATATTAACTCCTGTTTGCATTCAACATATGTTAGTCTATATACATAAATGAGATACGAATTTCTATTTGTTTGTGAAATATTCGCTGACTGCTTCCTCCAACAGACTTTCTAGATCAGTAGGAATCGAATCCGCGTTTCTTTATTAATTATATTGCGTACTACCGCATTATAATCATTGTTATCAAGGCTCCATATGTACACATACGTTGAAAATATTTGCCTGTTTGGTCCTTTATGAGAACTAAAGTAATATGGGCGATTGTTCAGTAATTAGTTCATACATAGGAATGTAATAAAATTAGGAAAAAAAAACCACTCACATGCCACCGAAGATGCAGAATAGAGTGGTCACTTCGCCGACCTTCACGGTCATGTTCTGACTCGCGTACTGTTCCACCACCTCGCTGAAGTCTTGGCCGTTGTTAGGTTCCAAGCTTTGGATGTAATGCTCGGCGAGGACGACGGGTTTGCTCGTAGCCGGTGAAGAGGCGAGGCAGACGTATTTGAAGTTATCGAAGACGTCCGATTTCTCGATGCTGGAGAAGTACAGAGTACCTTCAGGGGAGACGGTGTAACGGGCGTTCGCGACCTCATTGGACACGCTGGGATCAGACTCGAACTGAAGCCTCCATTCTACTTTCGGCTTAGGGAAGGAGTCGGGGATGGGGCATTCGAGTTTAAAAGTTTGGCCTTCAATGGGCTTGTGTTTCTGGACGGTGACTTTAGGGACTTTGATGTAGGCCTTCTTGACGCTCACTATCCTGGTGCTGGCGACGCCGGCGTCGGAAACCGCGAAGCATTGGTAGTGTCCCTCGTCGCTGTCCTTTGGTTTTAAGAAGACAAGTGTCCCTTCACTATCGCGTTTGACCACGTCGGTGTGGCTGCTCCAATCGAATGGTTTGCCGTCCTTCTGCCAGGTGTACCTGGTGGCGATATTTTTTGATATTAAATATATTATATTTTATGTAACAAGTATTAGCTTTACATTAATAAAACAAAATAAGTTGTCGTTAAATTGAGATACTCACTTGACATTTTGGGATCGGCTGGTGGTGGCGCAAGGGAGAGTCAGGGGCTGCGGCGGTTCAGACACCACAAAGAGAGTTGAAGCCGGTACCTCACCGAGAGTTGGCTGCTGGTCCACTGGGTTGGAGGCACCTGAAAAGATTCAATTAATAATGATGCTATAAAGAACCGCTACACCTTGCTAATAATAATTCATACAATGACGAGTGGCATTTTCTCGTTGTTAGCTGTGGACAATAATTGACTTAATATGGGCATGCCAACAAAAACTACACTTTTTAATTATAATACGTTCATTATTTTATTAGTATAATATTTTATTAGTATAAAAAACACTTACATAACACAACTAAAGCTGCGAGCGCAGCCACTCTCTTAACAAAGCTCATGTTTCAGTTCTGCAAACAAAATAAAAAAGTTTTACACCAACAAACTTTAAAATATGTTAACAATTCTAAAATGTAAAATAAAGAACCATATGCTATTTACTTTGAGAAATAAGATGTTAAGTGCCGTTACCCCAGTAATTTAGTGATAGGTTTCTTTTGCCAGTTACCCTCTAGATAGGTACTATCACAGCTCCTATTGCAACTCACAAACTACACTGTGCGAACATTACTGTGTTTCGGTTTAAAGGCGTAGTTGGTAGTGATATTTATTACCGGGATAAAGAGACTTAATACGTTATGCCTCAAGGGGACAGTCGAAATATGGTGCTGTGTATACTATCTTAACTAGCGCCACGTTATGGACAAGTATATTACACTTACAGGTGAATGCTTTACAAGTGTATGTAATTAAAAAAAGAATTATAAGCTGCGTTACCTAATATATTAACAAATGTAATAATTACTTATGAAATTATTAATCTGTAGTAACACCGCAGCATATATATCTTTTTTATAAATTCAAAAAATAAGTTTGTTTAAAATTTAATTATATACAGTTAAAAATAAAATAAAAAAAATATTAAAATTTTATATATGATAATGTTAAAATGAATAAATTTATAATTAGTAAATGTAATAATGTTTCTGAACGCACCCGTAAGTTCGCGCGTCGGCGTGAAGTGAACTGATACAGCTTCGGGCGGGAACCCGCGTTTATATAATGGCCGCCGACTCATCGGCTGATCGTCTCCATTCTCGCTGTAAAGTACCGCGGTGTATTCACACGATGTGTATTCTCGTTTATCCTTTATAACTTGTCAATTAGTAAACGACTATAATAATACAAAGTGATAATTTAACGATGTAATATGTCGAATTAATTATTACGGACGATTAAAATTGGGCGCGTTAATCTAATGATGTATGGAAATCGATTTACAATGATCTATAGCATAAATGTGATGGATCGAAGAAAGGTTAGGTAAGCAAGCGATAATTCGCCTAATTATCTATTTAGTCCTTTGAACCTGCAAGACTTTTATGATAACGTGACGGTAGGTAAAAAAACTACAGAGATGAAGAATGAGCTAAAAATTACTTTTTGGATAGACGACGAGAAAGACGATAATTTTTGTCATAATAAAAAGGTAATAATTTCTTATATACTTTGTTTTCATAAATTGATTAGTTTTTTCTTGCGGGGAAATCTTTAAAACCATGCTTCAGGGAGGAAGTCAGGGTTATGTGGGATTTATATCCATCAAAACCCCTTCTGTGGTAATCTTCAGTGGATAGAGGAAGGCTCCACCGCCTCCCTGCACTGCTGCTAAGCACATCCCAGAGGGAACAGTTACCATCTCCAGCACCAGCAATGTACTGCGTCACACGATACCAGTTTGTACTTGTCGTCCGCCTTGGGGTCATTTAATGGACAGTGAGGTTTCCAACCCTCAAAACCCGCGAACCTGGTAAATCTTTTACTCGCTAGGCAGATCTTCCTTCATAGCAGACTACAAGGCTAATAACAATAAGCCCTAGTTGTGATGATACACCAAGAAATGTGCTAAGTCTCCAACAGGAACCCACCACCACACCAGAATTTGTTTATTGATGATTTACATTCCTAGAATAACTCATTATAATGGAATAACCTCTTTGAGTAATTCCTGCCGCGTAAAAATGACAGGTATGTTTTTTTTAAATTCGTAATTAGATCAAAGCCGTGTGGATGAGTTATGCAATGTTAGCCAGTTGAGGAAAAAAAACATATATAAACTTAACTTTTTCCTGTCTTTTACAATGGATCGGTGAAGTAAGATTTCCCCTTGTGGTTCTCTTATCGTGGCTGAGCTCATGAGCTGGAGCTGAACAGCAACGGCGATGAACAGCTTAAATGACAGTAGATCTAGATCTTAATATCCGTTCTAAGTTAGCTTCGTACAAGGTATGGTGAGGAAGGTCTTAGATTGGAGACGAAGCCGAGGAACTGTTGCTAGGTGTCTTGCAGTCTCTCATGGCATTTGGGCTAAATATTCGTGGGGATATTTAAAGATAATATGCCGAATATGAAACAGCTATGTAGGTTCTAATGCATTCGAACTTGAAGTCTTAAACCAATCACCAACTTGGAAACCAGGTTTGGATAAAAGAAACACTCCACCACGTCCTTCTGATTAGACCAAGAGCTGCGGTGCTACTTAAGTGGTCTCCGGCGATAGATACCAACACCAGTACCTGCAACCACTTCACGGAGACGGTTCACTTATTTGACTAGGCGATGAGACGGGCAAGGCGTTCACGTGATATTAAGTGATACGCTTGCACATAATGCAGCGCTGGTTAGGATGGTATACACAGCACCACATTGCGCTCGCTCGCCTTGGGTCGTAGTGTTAAGTCTAGTTACCACAGTAATATCACTAACTACAGCACCCTTCAAACCGGAACACAATAATGTTACTACAGTACTGTTTGTCCGATGCAATAGGAGCTGGACCTAAACGGTTTCTGCCAACAAAGACCTACCCTTAGTAGTGATAACCTAGTGGTTTGAACGCCTGCCTTCCACTCCGACGGTACCAGGTTCGAATCCGGCCTTCACCAATGAATTGTTCAATTCACGTGTCAGTATAACAAGAACTAATACCACGTGCTCCTTCCACTCCGCAGGTGCCGGGTTCGAATCCTGCCTTCACCAATGAATCGTTCAATTCACGTGTCAGTATTACAACTAATATCGCGCGCTTTAAGATATGTATCAAATGGAGTGGATGTAAACATTTAAAAAAACAATGACCTACCACCAGTAACTTTCACCACTTCACCACGCAGGCAATTCACTTGGTGATGATGTATATTACCAATCGTATAAAATTTCTCAATTCTCAAGGAGAGAGGAGTTCAGTAGCTTCACGGCGAACAAATTGAACGATTTTGAAGAAGAAGAAGCCGTTTATATCTGTCTAGAGCAGTGATCCCTAAAGAGGTCTATATCGACCCCTGGGGTTCTATGACAACATGCAAGGGGTCTACGTCAGCGAAAAAAAAATTGGGGCTCCATGAAATGAGAATGTGGGTCCGCGGTAGTGGATCCCAACACATACAGTGATAGTACCTATTTACTTACATTATACTATCTTATTATATCAAAACATATACATTATTTATAAAAGTACCTATGAAGTAAAACAATTTATTATATATGTT
>DWLS01002137.1:0-18933 GCA_018246255.1 Pachliopta kotzebuea
TAGTCCTGCCTATCACGTCGAGGTCATCCGCATACCCCAATATTTGGGCGGATTTGTAGAATATATTGCCTTCAGTCTCAATTCTAGAGTTACGGATACATTTATCCAGAACTATATTAAATAGTAAACAGGAGAGCGAGTCTCCTTGTCTAAGGCCATCGCAGGTCCTGAAGGGTTCAGATAGGTCTGTTTGAACTCTGACAACACTCTGAGATTTCACTAGTGTCATTTCTGTCAGGCGCACGAGCTTTGAAGGGATGCCAATTTCACCCATAGCCTGGTAAAGGAACTGTCTGTGCACATTGTCATACGCAGCCTTGAAATCGATAAAAAGGTGGTGTGTATCTACATTAAATTCGAGAGTCTTTTCAAGGATCTGCCTCAGGGAGAAGATTTGGTCTATCGTGGATCTGTTTGGCCGAAAACCACACTGATATTCTCCTAAGGTAGGTTCCACGTATGGTTTCAACTTACTGAACAGAACATTGGCAAAGATCTTGTAGCCTGTATTTAGTAAAGATATACCCCGGTAGTTATGGCATTCTAATATATCACCTTTTTTGTGCAGTGGGCAAATAACCGCAGTATTCCATTCATCTGGCATAGTTTCGTTGTTCCAAATCTGAAGAATCAAATTGTGAAATTCTCCCTCGAGGCGAGTTCCAGCATATTTTATCAGTTCACCTGGGATATTGTCAAGGCCCGGTGCTTTATTATTTTTGAGTTGTTGGATAGCTGTACTAGTGTCCTGTTGAGTAGGCTCCAGAAAGTTGTCATTTGTGCTCTGTTCAGTGGGAGGAGCACTGGGACCTAGTGTAGATGGTGATCGGTCTTGTGCGCTGTTTAGAAGTTCACAGAAGTGCTCCGCCCACCTCCTGATGATATCATTTTTAAGATTTAGTAGCAATCCGTCTTTATTCTTGCAGGCTATGGATCTCGGTTTAAATTCTTTGCGTCCAATATTAACTTGTTTATAAAAGGTTCTTGAGTAGTTGAATGTGTAACTTGATGCAATATCCCTTAGTTTCTGCTCCTCGTGTTGTCTCTTTTTATTTCGATGTAGATGTTTTTCTTGTCTCCTTAAGTTCTTGTACTCTTCTCTTCATTAAAGAGTTGCAAAGATCAAAAAGATAGTTGCTGTAAGGTTTTCCAAAGTACAGGCAAAACTTTTCAGTTTTGTATATTTTGATTCCTGATGATATTTGAGTATACTTTTAATAATATAAACATATCTGCTTATTAGATAATAAAAATAACAAAAACTCTAAATGGATGACTATCGGGCAAGACAGTATGTCTCAAAGTTTTGTATCAATACACTTTGTTTGGTAATAGGAAACGAAAATGAGCAAGGATGGATCCCACTTGAGTATCGACGTATTGCTACAGTTTCACGCGAAGGAAATTTTCGTGTTTTACAAGGACTACATTTATATGAACGTGAGTAACGAGATGCTTTAAAGTTTCGGCGTCGTTTTGTATATTTATTTAAATATTCTCTATTGCATGTATATACTACATGAAAATAAAACGCTACATGTAAAAAGAGTTTTGTGAATGATGCATGTTTTCAAAACATAACATTACAGTTATAAAAGGCTTCCATTCCGAAGTTATGACTTTCCTGATAACATAACATACATACATATTTATAAATAAAATAATCATAGTTACAAACTGAAGTTTGGTGCAATTTAAGACAGCTTTTCCTATACAGCACATTAAGTAAATCGATTATGCTTTTAACAAATAGATTTCGTCTTAAAATAGAGGCATTCATGAGGTGTTAATTCTATCATCATCTCTTTTACTTTAAAATATTTGTTAAAAATTGTGTACTCTTTGATGTCATAATTATATATTTATGAGATAAATAAAGAGGATACATCTTTTAGAAAACAAATTTATTCTGATATTTACTTAAAATATCGAGATAAAATATTTACATAACAATAAGTGTTTTCATATTAACTATAGTCGTCTATTCCAATTTAATTTATTGCTTAAAAATATAAATAAGTGATTAAATGAACAATAAACCCTGTTGCATACTGCTGTATTTAGGTGGAAATTAAGTAACACAAAAATCCCTAAACGTCTCTTGCAAGAGTAGCTTTAACATAATTTATAAGTTTACAATTGCATCGTTTAAGAGAATAGAAAATTCGAAATCACAAAGAGTATTCATAAATCTACTTTGTACGTTATCAAGTGATTTCTTTCAACTTTTGAAGTTTAGAATAAAATGTCATAATTTTAACGCTGGAAGTGTTATTTTGTTTGAAAACACAAACACTTTCACTAAGTCTCAAAAGAATGTTCTACAACATATTCTCCTGTAGGAACTTTTCCAGTGCGTGGTAAAGATGAGGCCGTACTCCGATCAGCCCATGATCTTCGTCGGTGTAACTCTGAATAAGAAAGAAATTACTCAATAAAAAGTAAATTTTTTATGCAGTACATGAATAGATAATTAGTAACTTATTTGTAGCTCGAAAACTAAGAAAAGAAATTACTATTATTAAGTATAATAACTTCCTTAACCTCACGTCTTCCAGAAGCGAAATCCATCATAACATATCGCGTTTTCCTTGGCTATACAAGATAATATAGACATAATGATAATGTTAAGGGGTCTCACACAACAACTAACGGGACCCAAACGAACTTCTCCTGCTCGTGATGCACCCTGCTAAACAACAAACGGTGCTCTAGCTCCTCATCAAAACGCAGCGTGGTGGGAAACGACCCAAATCCCCCCACAAATGGGGAGTCTAATGTCCAGCAGAGGACGTATAGCGGCTGATGATGATACAAGAAAGCTTGACTTTGGAATTTGAGAGACTTTCAGCATCCTCCAGCAATTTGAGAGACAAGAATAATGGCACCATTGCATTTTTTGCTTGACGCTAGTTATGTTGTCATAAGAGAAAGGTCGACAATGTACAAAGAAAACGCTTACTGATAAAATGAAATAGGAATCCGTTATACTCGGATAACAGATCCATTAATCACATATAGTTTATAAACTAGCCATAAGGACCCATTGTATAACCGTAGTATATAAGAAGCTTGTATTACTAAATAAAATCAGTTCTCTCTCAGTTTTTATTCACTTAACGTCATAGCTTGGGACAGAAGGCCCAAGCATGTAGTTTTTAAAAACCCTTCCACCCAATGGCTCAAGCTAACTCGCTTATAAATTTAAATTTGAATGCTTTTCTGGTTAAAATTTTTTTACTTGTATGCAATTCTAGCTTATAAATAGCATATAGGTTTTGTTTAGTTTTGCTGAGTGCACCATTTATCATTTCCATCATGAATTCTCCCACCACACGCCTTCCGAAAGAAATTCTTTAATGGAATAAGCAGCGCTTTTTGCACTTGTTTGTGTAAATGTCATGAGTTTACTTTATATTTCCATAAACAAGTAGGTGACTTATTAAAAAATACCATCTGCGTGAAGTACACGTCTCGCCGCTGCAACAACCTCGATATCAACATTGCGTGCTGGTAGTGCACGTTATCGTCTGCAGTGCCGTGAATCAGGAAGTAGCGCTTGTTACGGTATGCTTCCACCTATAACATTTTCAGTACATAAAATTTCATATAAACATTTCTAATGCAAAGGGTACATGCAAATACAGAAATAGCTTAAAAATATCCGTCACAAAGGACCAACAATTTTGAGCCTATTAAACGTATTAGAAAAATCAATAATTCATATCATAAATCACGATTACCAGATATTTATACTTACGACTTCATCAGTAAGAAGTGATGAATTGACATAAGCTGCAGCATTATTCTGAGGCGTATCCATGTATCTTTCGGTGTAAATCGTATCTGGAAATGAAAATTAAAACTTAACATATTTTGTGCAACGAATCAGTATGAGTTTTGTAACCTATAAATATATATATTCGTGCAAACTATTCATAAAACATATTGATGTCAAAATAGTCCAGATAATGGGTTCATGAATTATAATTTTTATCTGAAAGTTATCACAAACGATATTTTAATGTTATATTCAGACATGTGCGTTTTCAACAATTGCCATTCCAAGATGGTTTAGTACTATTCCCGTTTCATTACAACGAGTTACTGATACTTTTTTAAATATTAATAACAAAATTTACATTTTCTAGTATGACAAGATGAAGACAACTAGCAGTACAATTTTAAAAGAGCCGAGTATTTACCATAAAATCTCCAGTCGACGACCGGAGCAACAGCAGCAGCGCAACGGAAGACATCACCACCGCGGGCCAATGCTAATGACGCTGCATAACCGCCGTAAGACCAACCCCAAATACACGTACGGTTACCATCCAACCAAGGAAGCTGTTGTTGGAGTGCCCTGGAAGTTGAATATTTATCTTTATCATCATTATTCTAAGCTGCAACATCCCTACCACTAAATCAGAATCTATCTGATAAGATTGGATTGATTCACAAGAACATAAATATTGTAACTTAAATTTTACTTTATTTTAACAAAGAAGAAATTGTAAATGTACTTCGAAAGTTGTTTTAAATTATATTTGTGTTACCTAGTAACAGATATCTGGTCGTCGATTTCCACTGAGCCCAATCGTCGGTTAAGGGCAAACATGTTCTCAACTCCTCGTAATCCGGAGCCTCGTCCGTCGATCTGAGCCACTGCAATACCCCAGCGGTTTACTAAAGATGTTCCCCAGTCGATAGTCCATTGCTTTGTAACTAGAGCTGTGTCTGGACCTCCATACCTATAAAATAAAATTTTCTCTATTAATGGATATTAGAATTTTCGGGATTACTAAACTCCATTTGCCCGTTGATCATAAACATGTATCATATTTTTTCATTTTTATTTTTGATGATGGTACTTGGTACTACCATACATTTTTAATCAAAAAAAAAATCTTTAAGTCAAAAGTTTTTAATATAAGCCAAGACATTATGACGTTGAGTCAATTAATCTAATAATGTTTTATACAAGAAAAATCATCAGCATCATCAGTACAACTATAAGAAGGTATAACTTAGTAACCATGTTATTACTTACACGTAAACTAATAAAGGTACGTTGTTCATTGATTGGTAGTTGGGAGGCACCTGAATGTGGACATCAGCTTCGGGGAATCCTGCAGCTACTGGCACGCTCATCCTCAAAGTTACGGGTAACGATCGTTCCGCTAATAAGGCAGAGGTCTCCTTATTTTCGTCCCAGTTTTTAAGTAGTGTACCATTCTAAAACAACATATTTATTATTATTGTTTTTAAAGTTGCTTAAATTGATACCGACGTAGACTCTTTTTTTAAGTTAAACGCATCTTGACATTTTTTTGAGGCATCCAGCAACTGTTCAGGTATTTCTAATTTAGTTACTAGAACAACTAACAAGACAATCTTATCCTCGATGTTTTGGCACCTGGATGGATCCGTTGTCCCATACCTTAGTGATAAAAGTTAAATTACAACGATGGGAGGTCGTATGTACTTTCCACTAACCTAACATAGAAGTCTCGGGTCCAATTCAGTGACTATATAGAAAGTGAACTTCAGTTGAGGTGAAGCACAGATAATTTAAGAAATCCCGACTCATTTTGTCGATATGATAAACTGAAGTTGTATGTTCCAGCTTTCTAAAATCAATAGACGTCCACTGCTGAATATAGACCTCGACCAAAGATTTGCACATCGTGTATTACCCTCAATCAACTACAGACTCTTTGTTTTTTGATTATCATAATAAGAAAAAGAGGTCAAGTTTTAGCCCATAAAATTTAAAAAAGGGGCAATGAAAAGATGTGTGATGATAACAATGATGATGTATGAACGTTTAGCTTACCGCATTATATATAAATATTTGCGGTAGATCTGGACCGGCACAGTTGATGGTCACATGGGATGAGTCGGCGGTGATCACAGCATCGTTGTACAGGCACCGTGCACCATCAGCTCGCACTATGTCGCATGTGAAACACTTCACCTCACGTGCAGCATTCACTGTGTATATGTGCTGCTCAGCTGAATCATTCTCGTGGGTGGCTTTATACCAACTGTAAGACAACAAGTACGAATTACGTCATTTTTTTTACATCAAATCGACGAAACCAACCAGTATATATGTTAGTATCAAGGCGTTCAACTAATAGTTGAACGCCTTGATACTAACTTGCCATAAGCAACCTATTCCTTCTTACAATGTTTACATAGCTCTGTATTAAGCTTATCGCTTTAAAATAATTTAAATGAAATCATACAATAAAGTTTTACAGCAGATAGGCAACTTCCTGAATAGTCTCCGGCGGAAGAGACCTATCACCTTCCGTTTATTTTTAGTAAAACAATTCGTTTGACCGAGTCTGCAAAACAAAGGGTTTATGCTAACGATCTTAAAATGTTATATATCTAAAAATTTCAACTGTACATTTCAAACTTAAAGACTATTTTTTACAAACTTCGAGTAAAATCAAATAATTAGGTTAACCTTGGGGTTTACAAATAAATGTTATATTCTTAAAAACTCTAGCAGGCAGTCCCAATTATTCTAAGGTAGTAAATGTATTAGAAGTATGTAACATTTAACCATAAAGTAAAAATTTATTACTTACATGATATCATCGGAGGTCCATTGCAGAATTTCGACAACTGTATGAGAAACATTAGTCCGAGCAGCACCTGTCCATAGGTTTGCATTTATGTCCGAGACTTGCACTATTTGCTTGTACAAAGCATTATTTACAGCCTGAAAAAAATACAACAATAAACCATTAATAATTTACGTAAATAATATAAGTTAGAAACTAGATATAAAAATATACTTTATTAATGTCCTTTGTTTTCAATGTGTATTAAGTTTTATACAAACAAAATTATAAAGGAACTGGTACAAATTTCTGTATGTTATGATTTCCCAGACTTCAGGAATATAGCATATATTTATCTACATCTTCTTTAATTCATAGCCGTAAATTGTAAAAGTATGTATTTACCAGTGGTAGGATGGTGATAAACGAATTGCCGGCTTCGTTGAACATAATAGGAATGTTGTCAATCCAACCATTCGATTCAGTGTATTGATAAATCTAGAAAAAGAAACATTCGTTAAGTATTTAGCAGCATAATGTTAAGGAAAAATAACACTAACAATGCACTAAATAGAAATGTACCTGTGAACAGCTGTTGGTATTGAAGGTGCAGAGGAGTACTTGGAGGCTGGTTTGAGCACGATTGGTCCACATCAGAGCAATTTTGTTGTCATCGATGAAATTTACAGTCTTCAAGATGGGCCTGTAGAAAATTATTTTTATTATGTTCTTATCAATTTCTACTAATATATTAAAAATTTAAATATTAATGTGTTTAAAATCAACTTTGTTAAAACTGCCAAATATTGTAATTAGCATTGATTTTGTGATTTTAAAAGAATCTTTCATCATCGTCATCATTATCATTTCAACTTATTGAACCTTTATAAAATACCAAACATAATGCATTTGACACAGAATCTCTGCTATATGTTCTTGAATATCAGATAGATCCAAATTATAATAAAAACACTATATTATTCAAAGCAATATTGTCAGTCAGTATAAACACTACTTGAAGTTCTTAAAAAAATTTTGTATAAAGAAAATTTAAATTAGTATGGCAATATCATCAGGGAATCGTTTGTATGATAGGTTAATTATACAGTTTAAGACCGTAGTTCCATATAGTCATAATTATACATTTATTGAATAAAAAAATTTGCAAATAGTATCTTTTTTAGTATTTTCCGAAATCTCCGCTACTAGTTGACGTTGTGATGTCAGGTGACAACGAAATCGTAAATTTTTGATATGAATTTAATCACTTGACATTTCAAGCATTCAATTCTAACTTCCTTGTATTTTTGTTTGCTGTAACGTTTTTTGTAATTGAATTTTGTAATTCTCGTATATTTTATTTATCTTTATCTATCTGCGAGATAAATTCTTGGCAAAATATCCAGCCTCTAGGGAAACCACGTGCATCAGTATAATATAGATTTGTGGTAGAAGTATCGTGTAAATATTGATATAAATTAAATAACACGCTTATATTGTAAACTGACAACTTATGAATATAAATATGTACAATCTTACTTACTCTGTGAGTCCACCGCGTGCGATAAAAACAGTCTCCTCGCCTGAAGCAACGTCCCGTATCGTGACACGGACTGTGGGATTGGTTGTGCCAGGCTGAAATTTACATGAAACATATTTTTTTTATCATTCCTCATAAAAATCATACGAATATTATAAGTTAAACATCAAACACTTACAGGAAACAACAAATTTATTGTTTAATCTCTCACAAGACGAACAAAGTTCTCATGTTTATTTTATTGACAATGAACCCTTCATAACCCTAAATTCTCAAAGAGCAGGGAATCTTTTGAAGATGCTCCACCAAAACATACTAGAAACTTCTTATTCACTACATCGAACCAATCTTCCTCTGGCGTAATGTACTCATAACATCCGGTAACACAAACTCTCACTTGTTACGTAGTAGTAACGCAATAAAAGCAGAATGAAGCCGATAGAAAAACTGGATGCGAACGGAAAACACTTCTAAGAGAGTGGATTTCGTTTCTAGAACCTTTTTACAGAAATATTTGAAAACGAATATAATGTGAATTGTTTAAATGTAATCAACATTTTATCATCGTTCATATAAAATAATATAATCAATGAGGAAGTGAAAGTATTAGATTTAACTGTTAGGGTATCTGGATGTATTTTAGCTATAAAACTCGATTTTGCTACGTAACTATTTTTATAGTGCATTAAAATTAATATTTTCGTCTTATTTTACTTTTTGTAACATACATAACTACTTGTTAGTGATAAAAAGTTTGTCTTCAAAAAAAGATAGAATAGGCTTTTTCAAGGTTAATGCAGTTTACAATTACAGACCACATCGCCACTTAACACCAGGTTGGATCGTGGTCCAGCATATCCTTTATAGATTAAATAAAAAAACAATACTTGGAAAAATTACCCATGTCACTATTAAAAAGATGGAACTTTTTATCGCATGAAATATTGGATTACTTTTGCCTGATTTGGATGGGCTCATGTCGCTAGACAAACCAGTTCGTTAGCTGGATTCTTGACTAGTATCAAATAGTAGCATACCTTAGGGTATCTTATCTCGTGATGTTGGGTGTATTGGTAGTCGACAGAGCCCGGAACTCCGAAGTGAGGCACCTTCATCACTCGGACGTTTGTATCATCGAATGTAGCGTACGCAACCTTGGTCCCATCTTTACCGAACCATAGAGCGTTATTCGACACAAATACTTCCTCTGTAATTAGAATTAAAATAAAACTTGTAAATAGCACAGTTACAAATAACTTAAGTAATAAATCGGGTATACAATGTGTTATACTATTTTTATATAAACAATAATAGTTAGGCATGTGTGCAAAGCGAACTCTTTAACAGTTGTTTTTAAGTATATTTTAATATAGAGAGGAATGAAGATCTAGTTTTTTCGTATGATAAAATATGACGGGTACTTTATTAAAAGCCAAATACAACAGTTTTTTAAGAAATTTGCTAAGAGCAATTTCTGAGACCGTAATTTCTTATCCGAGTGTAATCTATCAAGTTTATGTGTGGACATACAAAAAGTTGACCAAATAGCAATTTCATATTTCTTAACTGTTCATTAAGAATATTACATTTTTACTTTTGTTTTTTATACATGTGTAACCAGTAGGCTGTAATATAACTACTGATCAGCTTTTTAAAATGTCTCGTTTAACCCATACACTCACTCGCTACAACTTCGGAGCGTTAATGCTATACCTATGTACAATGAATTTGACAAGAAACATGTTATATACAGGATATTTACACTCATTCTTTAGCTAAGAATATATATCAACAAACCTTCATAAACCCAGTCTGGAATACCGTTGTAGATAACGTTAAGCTGTCCATTGGAAGTGAATTGTTGCGGCGGGGCGGTTAAGTTTGCTTGATAGTAAATGTTATTAAGGTATACAAAAGCTAAAGACGTTCCGATCGGGCCCCAAACGAAATTCTGGAGAAAGGCCTCCTCTGGTTGAACACCAGGTGGTCCTATATGAACGTCCTGGCCAGTCAAAACGTTGATTGCAGAATAACGGGCAAGGAAACTATATCTGTATACCTGAAACGAAAACATTTTATTATTATTCAAAGTTTAAGATTATTAAGATTGCTGGTCAAATTATAATAAAAGGAAACATAATTGAAACTAAAAAGCGATTTTGCCTTGTTTTTAACATAAACTACGTACACAAAATTAATAAAACGACTGATGTATATACATTTAAACTATTGAATCTAAAAGAAAACATAAATTATAATCTATATATGAATCCACAAATAATTATATACACGTTCATTATCCTCCATTTGACATACTCTATTAGATACATACATATGGAATTGGTTCTTTCATAGTTAACCTTCGACGAGTAATAAACTCATGGTTAGAATATCAATGAGCCATTGTATTCACTTCCGTGATTTAATAAAGTGGCTTTATTATTACTGACTTTAAAAAAATGCATCAGATGCATTCGCTTTTAGAAAGAAAAACGACAACACTTTATTAATATTGTTCGTACCTTTTACCCAAATAAGCGTTTAATAACATATATTGCCTCGTTCTAATAAAAACATTGTAATAACCTTAATGTACCTCATATGGTAATGAGATTAAAATACTCTACTACATATACTAATAGTATTTTCTAGTTAGACATATGCGTCTAATATGACTAAAGAAGGAGCAATTTATTACATAATAATACCGCAAGTACCTTATTTTTATTTATACTGTTTGAGACATTAGAAAATCAAAACAAAAATCAATGTTACGTTTTTAAATACTCTAGATACTGAACCTTAAATTTGTGCAAGAAGCCAAACCAAATTCATCTGACAAAGTAAATTTAAAATAACTTATGTCCAAACATAAATGTATATAATAATATGATACTATAAATACAATATTATAAGTTTTTTATTTAGACATTAATTAAGTATAAATCCACTTAAGTAATAGATATAATATTTCTTCTAGAACTAAAGCAAAAAGTCTAGTGTCTCAGGTGTACAAAATAAAACAAGTTTGATATCAACGTTTACTCACTGGTCGTAATTTTATTCTAGTTGTTAAATTCTTTTACTATAATATTAAACAAATCTCCCGCCATATATTTTCTGTTCCTATTTATTGTGAAAAATGGCGTAAAAATATTTTTTTTAAAATTGGTAACTAGTATGAAAAGAAATTTCAACTGATGTCAAATGAAACGCTGTACTTATAAGAATATAGTGTTACGTATATTGCAAACGGTAATAACATAACATGCTCTACACCTTTAAATATAAATTGTATATCGTTCAGTAAGTTTATTTTTTAGATATTGCTCTTAAAAACTGAAATATAATTTATTTACCACTGGAAGAGAAAACTAAAAACGCTGGTTTTCTTTAATTTGTTTATAACTCATATAACAGTCAAGAACTTGACGACCTTGCGATTTAGCGGTGATTGTATCTTACTACTTAAATATAGATTCTGCAAATTTCAGTCAAAGCGAATCAAGAAATAATATAACAAACCTTTAATATAAACTATTTTTTAATTTTTCCTTTCCATTATATACAATATTTGTGCAGCTTCAGAGCTCGCAGTTTTTGAAAAAGATAAAGGTTACCCAAAAATATAATAGGCTGTCTATAAATAAACGAGAATTGTGTATTAATTGTCAGTCATCGAATGAATTGTTTGCTATAATAACATCAAGCTTATTCACACTTTCTTTATATACATTTATTGCCTGTAAGAGTTTTCGGTCAATCAAGCCACCCTTAAGACTAAAAAGCACCGGACGGATATAGAATAGAAAATAATGTCATTAAAATTCATATACAACTAATATTCACCACGTAAAATATCTAAATTAAATTATATTTTATTGAGTACTTACATTGAACAGTAATAAATTTACTGTTCAGTTTTATATCAGTAGAAAAACTGGTCTGAATAGAGGAAATGAGGCGGTGTGGGTTATGCGGAACGAACTTACCGGAGCGACATTGTAAGCCAACACGACGTGGCTGCCGTCGGGTGACAACTCCGTCACTCGCGATGATTGCTGGAGGATCTGGAACAAGAGTAACGCCAATTGCAAACACCAGAAACGATTTTATAAGATCTGACATCTAAAGTTTGTAATGAGAATCATGTGATAAGTCAAGACAATAAAATAAGTTCAAAACAAATCCTATTTACGTATCCTTAATATGTAACTAATTACTTGTTCATCAAAGTTGTAGTAAATCAAGTTAACATTTTTATATTAACGACAGCTTAATCGGTTAAAACAATTATTATTATAATCAAATAAATAAAAATCGTAATAAATAAATAAATTATAGAACAAACCATTTACAGAAAATTCTCCACCACTTTATGTAATGACGGCTCAGAAGGTAAACAGCGATATAAATAAATTACAGATGATAAATGTTTGTTTTGTACCAAAGCGGAATCCGGAGCAAAAATTAAGGAGTTATTTAACAAATTCTAAATTGTTTATTCATCGCAACCGACAGCTTTGACCCACTTTGAAAAGTTGCTATTTCGTTAGCTTTAACATAATGTCGCAAAGTTTAAATAGATTTACCGACACGCGAACGAAGTCGAATCCAATTCAGGCTGAGTGAATTCAATTGAAAATTTAATCAAATCAAAATATTTTTAACGTAAACTCTAAAATCAACATTTTATTTATACTTAAATGTATGGCCGTTAAAATTTAAACAGTATCTTTAAATATATTTTATGTATACTTTTTTGATAAAAAACTAATATGATATAAAATACAAAGTTGCAACTTTGGTTAGTGAACTTTTTTTTATGAATAATCAGAACCATCACTATGGAAAAGTTGTATTAAAAATTTAATTAAAATAAGAAACAACAAAATAACTAACACTTACAACATGAAAAGGGTAATAGCATATTAAAAAAATCTTTTTTCAGGCTAATTTTCTACTAGCCCTGGTTAGTTAGTAATCATCAACTAGTTTATTGCCTATGGGGAGTTTGGCTCCATCTCCGTACCATCATTCAGAAAAATCTAGATTTTACATAAACAACACACAATATTGCTTACCTGTGACGAATTGGAAATTAACATCGTCTCGGCGTCGGTGTCCACATCGAACAAGACCAGGTCCCCGTTGAGATTTCGAAACAGAACCTTATTAGCTGTAATAGAACGTTAAGAGGTCTGAGACGTCAACTTTTAGATATTCAGGGCGCGCTCATTTTATTGGCAACTCAAATTGGTATAAATATACCTACAAGATTACGCAAAATGGATGCCGGGATAATTATGTACATGGAGATAACAACTTCCAAACGTAACAAGTGAATTGTTATACAAAATAACACAAATGTTAGAGTACTTTTCCAAAATCAAGAAATAAAATGATTTGCGGACAAGAGTTCCAATTGCAGTAAGTTTTCAAATAGGAAAAGAAAATTAATACTGTGATAAAAACAAGTCTCTTAAATGCTCCGTACTATTGCAAAAATATACTTGATTAACTCCAAGCGTTACGTTGTCTTTGCATTTCTAAAATTCAATATTTTTATTAATAAATTAATAATGTTTTTACCAGATGTCCAAGATCCATTAAATGAAGGCGGGGCGAAAACTCCGTTAATGATATCTTCTAATTCTATTTGATCGAGTGGAGGAGTGGTCACAGGTGCTTCTGTTGTTGTCGTAGTTGTGGTGGTTGTTGTTGTCGTTGTTGTAGTTGTGGTGGTTGTAGTGGTTGTTGTCGTATCCGGAGTCGTGGTAGGTATTGTCGTTTCCGGAGTCGTGGTAGGTATTGTAGTTTCCGGAGTCGTAGTAGGTATCGTCGTTTCCGGTGTTGTGGTGGGTGTCGTCGTTGTAGTAGTTGTGGTGGATGTTGTCGTTGTTGTTGTAGACGGATCTATCGGACTCGTTGGTCCCTCTGTCGTTATAATTGGTTCCGTCGGAGCACCTTCGTTGCCAGTGAGAACCACCGACAGGACGACTACAATTGCTATTACGGCCACCATCACGACAGTACCAATTCCATAAATCAAATTCTTCTTCTTCTTCGTTGCGACTAGCACCTGTTTTAAAAGAGCCAAACTTTATTAAAAGAATTAACTTAAGAAAATGTAGTAGTATTTTGAAGGATTTCTGAATTTCCTACAATTTTTATAACTTATAATTCATATGTTAAAAATAACGATTAACGAACTAAAGAGAATGAATTTAATATTCATCATCATCATTATTAATAACAGCCAATAAGTTCCTGGTTTTGAACCAAATCTATTAAGTATAGAATAAACCGATGTAATTGTCACGTGACAAATACTATTGCCAAAAATTTTAATATATTTCTTAAACAAATTTCCATTAGTACCTCTGCGAGGCACTTAGAAGTACTTACTGCTTTACGAAAATTGCACTAAAGCTCATAAAACAAATTGAAGACAACGAGAACAAAAAAAATATCAATCCCACACAATTCAATACAAAGAAAAAAAACTACAATCACTACCGGTACCTATCGGCAAGTGAATTATCTTAAGGAGAAGAATTTATTTGAGATAAATTTTTGTTTCACATATTTTTCATATGGCAATTGTCACCTCTATTTAATCAATGGATTTTTATCTCACGAATATCATATTTACAACACAAAAAAGTATATTAGTAAATGGTTTATCATAAAAAAAACAATTAAACTACAAAACGTTCACTTGACTCAACTCAACGCATTGAGTGTCTCGTCTTGTCCGGCTCCTTTATAAAAATGTTTCTGTTACCTCTTTGTTTAGGACCTTTAAATAAAACTCATGGTCACAACTTGTATATAGTAAATGTAATTTTAAGCCTAAGGTATCTTATAAAATTATTTATCGTTGGACAAAATAACAAAGATGGGATTGTTTTTGTGAATTGTTTATAGTGATATAATAATATTAATGTCGACTATCAGCCGCAACATCCAGAGATTCATTGCTGAGAATGACTAAAAACAGAGCAGGCTCTTCATTTAAAGGTTAAGTTACATTAAAAGGTTATTTAAGAATGTAATTTTGAAGCTTTTTCCAAATATAACTTATTTGAAATTAATTTTTTTTTTAACTTCATTCGTAATATTCATTACAAATCTATAATTATGACTTAAAAGTCAAAATAGGCTGTTAAATGTAGTCGTATAAAACTGGTTTTCTATAACAATTTTATGTATTTTCTTATGAGTTAAGATTAATGTGATTTGATTGAAAAAAAAATATACCTGATCGCTGGTCCCCATCTCCATGGTCGAGTTGGTGTTTCCTTCTGCCATTTTACCTGCTCCCTACACCTGCTGACATAAATTTAATAATTAAATTAACTACAGTTGCCTTTGTTAAGCATAATTTTAAAATATTGTCAATTATTATGTACACATCAAGGTTTTCTAATGTTATTTGAACTTTTGTATTTCAATTTTATATGAAAGGGTATAGTGCTAATGCTCTTAATTTAAATAACACAAATCTACTTATAGTGTTAAATATACATATGATTTAAAGTACACTGGATTATAAAGTTCGGTTAGGATGTTTACACACGAGCACATTATCCTTATCACCTTTAGATATAATTTATCTCGTTAAATCAATTATTTCAATAGTTACAATGTCTGTTGAACAGGAAAACTAATGATGGTGCCTTTGCAAGATTGTCTAAATATATTCTAGACAATCTTACATACTGGTTAAACTCATACATTTAGCTACAATTAATACTCTAGTTAGTACTACATATAGTGTTTTCAAAATCCTAAAAAATTTCAGGTATCAAAGCACTTGTTTTAAATAAATAATCAAGTTTTGGTAAAAGGGTAATAAACAAACACAGCGCCGCGTTAAATTTATTTTAAGTTGCTTAACTTTGATTTTTGAGGCAACGAACTTTTGCTCTCTGCTCTTAAACTTCATTAATTATCAAGCATTAAGTTTATAAATATGTATACCTTATTAAACAATTTTTAATTAACCGTTAAGTTACTGATTTCGTAAATCAATGTCGAAGTTTCTAAACCTTTCAATGGATTTCCTTCTACTTGTAAAAGTTTAATTTTATCCGTTAATACGTTATCTCTTTATTTAGGTTCGCTAAATTACTATTTTTTTTTAATGAAATGATAAAAACTTTATTTGCCACATACTGCTACGAATTATTTTCTTTCCAAAAACACATTAGGAATATGTGATTTGAAAGTATGTTTACAAAAGCTTGATTCCTGTACATTTCTTTTCCGACAAACTCCAGAGAAACCAGACAACTCTTACAGTTTTATGGCAAATATAATTTTTTTTGGTAGATAAGTGAATGAAATTAACTGATCATACAATACCACAGTAAAAGATAAAAACAAGGTGATATAGATAATGTATAAATACAAGCAAACATTTTAATATTTTTACTTCGATCTGTACCTAATATTTTTGGTAGTTTCATTGTAATTATAAAAGTTAGGTTATAATAATATAATACTATTAGATAAAGTGGCAATATAAAACGGTTATCGTTATCACATTAGATAACATACTGCGGTATCTTGAACTTGTAATATATAATTGCAAACGAAATACAAAGTTTTATCGATACAATTACACCTTCCAAATCATCGCTATAAATTTTTTTCGCGTTCAGTGAGATAACCGAAATATTTAACTTTAAAAATGATATATCTAGATGATAATTTACTTTGCAATATACAAAATTAGCAATGAAAAAATTAACTTCAAAAAGATATTCTCATGTCTTGTCAATATGTTATGGGCAAACATTTAAAAACATTGAGCATGTTCCTAAATGTACCTTAATGTCAATGTTGCACGTCGTCACAACAACAAAGTGCTTTAGTTCTCCAATATAAAAATTATATAAAACATGGGAAATACCGGTGCTACCCTATACCTCTAAAAAGGCCTTCGATAGGGTCTTATTGGGTATAAATCTCACATAAAACCTCGTTCCTTACATAAGCACCTTTTCTAAAGATCTCCCACGATACCAAAAATCCAACTCTTTATACATTTTTGATATTAGTGTCTAATCCTTATTCAAACGACAATGTCCGTCCGTCCGTCTGTTTGCCAACAATTTTCAATCTCGAGAACTATAAGGGATAGAAGGCTGAAATTTGGCATACAGACAGATCTCGCTTAGATCAGATCAGAGCCGTTGGAATTTTGTTGGTATGTGGTCGGGTTCCCGAGTTGTGGGTGCCCAAAGTTTCAGAATTTTATGTGGGCCACTTGTATTCTTTATTTTCTAATGAAATATCTTAAATACCTATCTACGTCATCATTATCAGCCAGTTGACTGGTGGTACATCAGCAGCTCCTATTTCTACCGCCACTGTGTTAACATTACTGTGTTCCAGTTTGAACGGTGTTGTATCGTAATGAAATTACTGAGGTAACGAGACTTAATACCTTACATCTCAAGGCGACGACTGCTATATGGCGCAGTGTATACCATCTTAAACAGCACCATGTTATGGGCAATCGTATCACTTACTATCAGGTGAACACCTTGTTCATATCGTTACCTCGTTCAAATAGTTCTTCAACTTTTATCTATCTATATGAAATGTAAACATTTAAATACATTTGTTAAAGACTCTGAAGTAATATACTCCTGTGATTATTCGTTACCTAAATACTATTCCGGATTTTTTAGCATATAACTTTCGTACAGTTAGAAAACTACCTACTAATAATTAGGTAGGGAACTACCTATTTTATTAGCGCACTTAATCAGTTTGTATTTATATTGATTAGCTATCGAGACACCATCTACATGGTTTTTAATAATAATTAACATAGTAAAAGAATGGACGATTAACAATGACTATTCTTGCTATGGAAATATTCGTTACTTTCTTTTAAAATAATAATATCATATTGTTTTTAAGAAAATTTCAAAAAATATTATTAATATTTAAACCTTATACATAACTTTAGCACATTTTCATTTAGCAATTGGTTCTTCACAACATATTCGATTATAAGAAGTATAAAGTAAGTTTCACTTACCGCCTCTTATATAAAATGTATATGGACCGGCCAGAGGCCGACTACCAACCACACTAAATATTTTACGAAGTTTAAAGTCTAATATCTTTGGAAACGATAATAATGAATTAAACAATACCTAATCAGCGTTAACAAGGTAAATGATAAAATGTTGATAATTTTGGGTGGAATCCATTTAAAATGAATGACAATTCGCTATCGACTTCATTCCATAGACATATATATCCGATTATTACACGTATAGTTTCACAAATTATAATCATCGATGAATGTATATCTACAAATATATGTATGTATGTGAACAAATATTTAGTGGGATCCAAACAGAGTTTTAAATAATTGCTTTGATATCATCTTTTAAAAGAAATTTCATTGCTTATGTCTGCCGTGATTATTATATTATTATATACAGGATTTCTATCCATGTATTTATAAGTAAATATGTTTGGGAGTAATGTATATTTTGTGATATATTTGTAATATGTATTCAAGTCTCTCTATACCCTTCGCTTAGGGCAGTGATTCTCAACCTATTTTGTGTTGCGGCACACTTTTAACAATTTCAAAATTTGGCGGCACACAAAGAAAAAGTGAGCTTAAATATTATTTACTTACAACTTAAAACTTGAAACAACAAACTGAATAAAATAGTTTATCATAATAATTTTTAATGTTCGTCAAAATTATATGTAAAGATAGATAGGTACTACAAAAATAACAGTATATTTATTATTAAGGGATTATCTAAAATTTGG
>DWLS01002138.1:0-18932 GCA_018246255.1 Pachliopta kotzebuea
TAACCTAACCTAACCTAACCTAACCTAACCTAACCTAACCTAACCTACGCTAACCAAACCTAACCTAACCTAACCTAACCTAACCTCGTCTCATATGACGTATACATAGCTAACCAGGCCGGCGGGGGGGTCGGGGGGTTGGGGGGAGGGGGTGGGTGGTAGTGCAGAGCTGGTAAAGCGATCAGGAGCGCCGCGATAACCCGCGATAACCTGCGAGCCGCGCGCTAATTATTCAGCTATAGTTATCAGGACGCTAACGGGGACTGCGTTTGTTGGAGATCATTCCACTTTCTTACTACATAAAGTATACACACATATACAAATATATATAAACTATTTATTTAAAACAAGTACTAAACACCCGTAATAGAGTGTTTAATCTTTACACGCCTTATATAACCTTCCCTACTCAATTGCATTAGCTACAGCTACTTTCAAATACGCTACACATTCAGTATTTAGAACTTTACTGGTTAGCAGTACGAATAGACGAAACGTTAGTACCTAACGAGATACTAGTCAATAGTAAAAGTACTAAATTTAATTTTTTCAATGGTAAGTGATACTCTTATCCATGACAGCGCTGGTTAAAATTATATATTCACCACATTGCGCTCTTCACCCTGAGACTTATATTAAGTCTCGATATATCTTATATATGTTCTCACCTGATTGTAAGTGATACGCTTATCCATATGGCGTTACTTAAGATGGTATACTACACCATAATTGTTCGTCGCGTTGAAATGAAAGGTATTGTCTCATTACCGCAGTAGTTTTTAACTTACCTTTCAAACTACAACACAGTAATGTTTGCATATTACTGTTTGGCAGTAGATTGAGCAGCTGCTTACCTATGACTAGAAGACCCCTTGGCATATTCTTCCGTGTTGTGTAGACCCCCTACTTACCTGATATTGATCTCCAGTAAATTTCTAACTGCAGTGAAGTTTAATGTTAAAAACTTAAAGTAAACAACACATGTTACTCAAAATAAAATTTTGTATCTGTTATGTAAAATATACTTAACAATAAATAAACTATAAATAAAATAACATAAGCAATAAGTCAATTAGTGAGAAGGATGTGTTGAGATCCACTATCGTGGACCCGCATTTTCATTTCATGTACCCTCAAATTTTTTTTCGCTGACGTAGACCCCTTGCAGATTGTCATAGACCCCTAGGGGTCGATATAGACCACTTTGGGAATCACTGATCTAGACAGTCTGTAGCAATATACCTATCACCAATATTTTGTAGTATTTATCACTACTTTTTAGTATTAGCATATTATTATCTATATCAATTGTCTCATATGTATATGTTAATGTAACATAGTAATTTTTTTTAAGTTTATATCCAAGCGATTTGATATGTCTTAAAGCACGTGATATTAAGTGTTATACTAACTGACACGTAACATTGAAATTTATTAGTGCAGGACGGATTCGAACCCGGTACCTACGGAATGGGAGGCAGGAGTTCAAACCACTGAGCTATCGCAACTTTGTTTTGATAGCTTTTTATCCTCACTTGATTAATGTGGTTCAAAACCCGTTATATTATTTATTTTTTTATATTCATACTATTCCTTTCTCTTACTCTGTCTTTCATTCATCATTCTCAATATAGAAGACCATACTATTTGATGGTTAGATTTATATGCAGTGCGTAGCGCGGCCTTTACACAGTCGGTTCTGATAGAAGCACGTGGTGGTGGTGATGGTGGTGGTGAGTGGGGGGGGGGTGGGGTGGTACGTTAGCGGTGCTACTCGACTACCGTCACGTACGCTTAGCTCCCTCCTCCGCCCTGTACTCTATTTATGTCGGTTCGCGCGTCAAGTGCAAAGATCACCCACCGACACACGAGCATCGTCATCATCACCGTCACCGGCCGGATGCTTTCAATACCACCCATACTTGGACACAAAAATCATCAACACTATGTCTATACTAATAAAGATTAATAACAGAAGTAAATGATTAAGAGAAAGTAAGCAAGTAAGACTTACCCAAAACACGAAAAGGGAAAATTTAAAAAATATACCGGAAGTTGTAGATTTTTTAACTTTCCCCGATGAATGGAAGAGAAAAGAATGGAAGAAAGATAACGCAGAGTGAAAGGAAAGAATACGGAAAAGTAGTAAATAAAAAAAGCAACCCAAAATCCCTTACCTAATACACGAAGAGGAACGAGTATTAAACAAAAATATATGATGCTATGATAATATCTGGAGCAGTGATTCCCAAAGTGGTCTATATCGACCTCTAAGGGTCTATGACAAGCGGCAAAAGGTCTACGTCAGCTAAAAAAAATTTGGGGACAGGACTTCTCCGGCTATAAGAGTAGGTGCCTTACCTGGCCGGCTTCGGGTTACGGGGGCAGCAGGAGGAGGCATTGATACCGCCTCCTACGCAGGGAGAAAGCCCCTGGGCTAACCTTCCTGGCCCGCTCGTCAGCCTAAGGAGGCTAGGATATGACTGTCTTGCTGAAGGAAGCCACTGCCGTCCAGGACCTGTCACTCGCGGGTTACAGTTCCACTCAAGGGGATGGGGCCGTTGTATTGGGCTCAGTTTGGTTATATGTATATAATGTGATAATTGTATTGCAGGTGCGTAAGACTCGCGCGAAGATCGGTCTGGGCGTGACTCTCTCGCTGGAGTCTGATGGTGTGTGGCTGTACAACCGCAGCCAGGAGCCGGTGTTCGTGAGCTCGCCGGCGCTGGACGCGGCGGCGGCGCGCGCGCTGCTGGTGTGGCGCGTGGCGCCGGGACACTGCCTCTGCGTGTTCGACCCCTCCGCGCCCCCACCGGCTCCGACCCTCGCCCTGCCCCACCTCGGACCGGTCGACCCGCGCTCCGTGCGCATCTCCTTCGCTAAGGGCTGGGGGCCCAAGTACTCCAGGAGGGACGTGACGGCCTGCCCCTGCTGGCTCGAGGTCCTCCTGGCGCCGCCCAGCTGACCCAAAGACACTTAGAGTGATAACGGTGGCGTTTTTATTATCTAATGGTTATTGCATTTAGCGTTTGCAAATTGTAAAGAGCAATTAAATTATGTGATATTGAAGCGTCGAAGGTCGGTGGAGCAGCCACCGCGGTGAAACTTGGTGGTGATAGACCAGAACTGTTACGGTGTGAAGTGGAAAGTTGGACATTTGTGAAGTGGAAAGGCGGACGTAACGCGAGACCACCAACCACCCTCATCAGGGGCCACGGCTTGGACCCGCGTTACGTTTGGACTCCTCCAAAACACTTGAAAATTTTGAAAAAAATTTTTTGTTAGCCCTCCGGGCACGACGTTGGTATTTTTATATATTTTGGTACATTTTTTGTAATTAATATATTTAACAGTACGACTCGCGGATTTGTTACGAGATCACAAACTAGTTAGATTCACCGGTTTCCTTCTCATGTTACGATAATTAAATTCAGCTGAACTCCTCTTTAACCATCATCCTATCGATGGGTTTGAAACGCTCGAGCAGATTGCTTTAACCAATCTAGTTGTCGGAGCATCATCTGCTATATGTATTACAGAGTTATTTTGATATGCAAAAAAAAATTTTATGATTAAAATACTTTGGTTAACGGCGGTCGCGCCTTCCCACGCCCAGCGCTGGAGCTGCTGAAATTTGCTTTAACACGAGACTGTGTACATATTGTTACGTGTACTATAAACATTTGTAATTAGTTATTTATAATTATGTAAACCCTTAGCATTGTGTTAAGTGAGGAGTGAGTTGGAGATATTTTTTGTACAAATGATCGCGATGGATGTTTGTGAGAGGAGGGAGAGGGAGAGGGAGAGTGGTGGGAGATTAATGTTTTCTATGTTTTAGTTCGCGAAAGATCTGCCAATGTTAGTGAGGTAATCGGAGGAGTTAGTGCAATGTGTCGATGTAAATAATGTAGGTAGTAACGAATAAAGATAAATAAATGAAATCACAGTGCCTTGCGTCGCGTCCGACGCTGATATGACCCGGAAATATTTATAGGGTAAAAATTGTCAATTTCAATGGCCTGGACGGGAGTAATTGTATATAATTATATATAATATTAAACGAAAAGCTCGAATTTAAGGGTGAGTTTAGACAGAGTGTGTCGACTTGACAATAAGATATGTTTTGTTCATTCTAGTCCAGTCGCGGGCCGCGCACCTCTCAGTACCAAAACAGTACCTGCTAACCTTCCAGCGCGGCCCGCTCAAACCACGGCTCCGTCGGAATTGTCTTATTTAAACAGTTTCATGGTTTAAAAACCATACCCGGTTCGATTCCGGATTCAATACATACCCCATACAGTAAATCTTAAACTGGACAACATATGAGAGCTTTAGTATCGCTCCATTGCAAATTAACCAAAACTAAAATTGAGATCAAATATTAGCCACAGATAAAAAAAAGTTTAATAAATAATTATAATTAAATAATTTGGTTAAATGATATATCGCCATAACAAATATATACTCTGTAATATTGTTACTTGAGTATGAAAGATATTGAGTTGGTACTAAATCTGATTATTTATATCTCTGTATATAATTATAAACTATTTCAGAATATCATATTTTTGATTTATATATTTTATTTAACATGTAAAAAAATTTATTATTTCATAGTCAACTGTAAACGCGATTTTCTACTTAATGGTCATTAACAATATATAGAGCACCGAAACATTTAACCAAATATTTGCAGATTACAAACGATGTAACAAATGTTTTTATTGAAATCGCTTATTATATAAATATGTATTTTTTTTATAATTTTGTAACAATATTAACTACAAAACTATGTAACTTCACAAATACTACTTTGTTTATATTAACTTATAGAAGCGATGTTGACGGCGACCGTTCTCCGAGATGCGTTGGTATATTGTTGAGTTGTGAGTTTGACTGAGATGGATGAGATTAGTATATGGTAAATTATAAATAAACAAAAGAATATTTTTAAAAAAAACCTTTTCGTTTTCTTTCCACACTTCCGTTGATATAGTCCTTAGAATAAACATTAAAGTATTAAAAAAAATTACAAATACATTATTTTTTTAATAAATATAATTGCGGATGTCTGCAATACAAACGCAGCTTACTCTAATTTCTTGAGGGTAGTATTTGGTACGAGGAAACACCCAAAACCGCAGGCTGGAAAAAGCAAATGATTCGCTGGTTAACACATGAAAAGAAAGAATAGAATAAAATCTTTCGGATATACATTGTTCACTGAGTTATAATTACTTCTAAAACAGTGCACAATGTTATTAATGTAATTAACAATAATAATAAGACAATCCTTAAGGATATTTAAATTTAAGAAAAGCGCCATCTGTTGAGTAACTTTTAAATTTAGTTGAAAATAGTTCTGCCGTATTAGTTCCAAAACATGGAACTAGATGGCAGCACTTGTCATCGTTAAAGTTAATAATTTACCGGCTAATACAGCGGCGATGGTGATGAAAGGCGGCAAGCAGCCGTAATCGATGAGTGCTGGAAACGCGACGGTACCGGTGATGGTGCCCAACCTGCCGCTCATAAGGAACGTAGCCATCGCCATCACTCTATAGAAACAATTTTAATAATTAACGACAAACAATCCATTTAAAAAAATTAAATACCACCTACAGATGTAGTTTTTGGCAACAAAAAGCAATAAAGGCCGTACATAATATACAATGATAGCTTGCAAAGAATTTGTTCTCATTTGAATTCTGTCAAATGGTGGTTAAAATTATTTTTAGTTTTAAAGATTTTAATAGAAGCAATGAGAGTTATTATGACACCGGAGTAAGATTTTCCTAGCTCTATTTAAATGGCAGATGTGAACAATGATTAATATGTTATTAATATTTACATAGCATAGCTATAGGTTAATGTCCTGCTCGTCTTGTCATTTTACAAAGTAAGAATACAATCATCGTTCACCTTAGTGAGGTGGGGAAAAGGTCTACGTTTATGCTGGACAGCGAAGCTCCGCAGAGGGCAGTGAAGGAGAGAGCAGCGGCGACCATCCCCACCACCGCCGCCGCGCCCGTCCCCAGGAACGGCATCAGCAGTATGGTCACCGCGCTAACTATCGCGCAAAACCCCGCCACCGACTTCTTACCGCACCTGAGACGTGTACTCAGTTAGAAACTACATTACATGTTGACGTTTTAATACATTTTAATATGATTAAAGTTAATCTTTTACATAAAATATTAATGTAGGAATAAACAGATATTACGAAATCAAGTTTTTGTAAGGCTGAGGATTTTTTTTTAAATATTCTAAAGTGTATTTGTCCTAATTATTCTACAGTAATGTCAGGCAGCTCCATACAGATAGAATATAGGTAATATTTTACGTAATTGATAGCATGATAGATATTTTCTAAGAAGTGGACCGTTAGTTGCTTCTTGGTATTGACGGTAATAATTAGCAAATTCTTATCTCTCTTGGGACTTTTCCAAACGCTACCTTCACAATTCTCTCCTCTATCGTTGGTAGGTTTCCGTTGTTGAAGACCGTGTATGTAGGTACCACCTCAGCTCCTAATTCTAGCTTTCTATAAGTACGAACATTACTGTGTTCCGCTTTGAAGGGTTCTGTATGCTAGTGAAATTACTGGGGTGAGGATACCTAACAAGTCATGTAAGACGACGAGTGCAATGTGGGGCTGTTTATACCATCCTAATCAGAGCCATGTTATGGGCAACATATCACTTATTAACAGATGAACACTATGCTCGCCTCGTTGCTTCGTTGAATTAATAAAAGATGCGAATGTTATAAATACGTACAAAAATATTGTAGTGTACTAATAGTAGGGAAGTAAAGGGTCCCACAAAGCTCGGACCTAAGCCAACTTTACCTGCTAGCGGAGCATTTTGCTAATAAACAGAAGCTTCGGCTCTCCACCAACCCGCATGGGCCAACGTGGTGAGAGACTTTTCAAATCTTTGCAGTATTGGGGGAGGCCTATGTCCAGCAGTGGACGTCTGCAGGCTGATGATTAAGAATACAAATAAATATGGCGTACTTGTTAACCAGCGCCCCGCCGATGCTGTAAGTGAGCACCGAGCCGGCGCCCACCACCGCGCTCTGGAGGTACGTCAGCATATCGGCCTGGATGGGAGTGCACAGGGTCTCCTCCGCGACTGGTGACGGCGCTATAGCGGAGCACAGGGTGCCGTTCTCGTCTGACCCGATCATAGCTGCCAGCTGAGGGTACCAAAGGCGAAGGGTGTTCGCCCTGGTGGGGGGAACATACGATATAGTGGGAGGTGTAACCGGTCTTCGACTTTTTTGTTTGTAAATTTTCCCTTAAAAAATATTTGTAGAAGTACAGTGATGTGGTCACCCTACCCGAACATGCATCCGATGTGTATCGTGCACATGAGCAGCAGCCAGGCCCCGTGCGGCGGCCTGAACAGCGGCGCCAGCTGGCTGAAGCCGCCCCTCAGCGCGTCCACGCCGCGACCCTGCTGCTTCGATTTCTCCTCCACTAATTTCGTCACCTGGAATTAGAACACCCATTAAAACCTAGGCTATCCTAGGAAACTATTGTTAGAATATTTATTTTACTCCCCATCTAAAGCTTTTAATGTGAAATAAACTCACGGGGAAGGATTCCTTGGTGTTGGCGGTATTCATGCGGTATATCCTGCGGAAGACCTCCAGAGCTTCGTCGTTGCGTCCCCTCGACATGAGGAACTTGGGGCTCTCCGGCAGGCAGAGGAATGCGAGCCCCGTGAGCAGAGGGACTAGCGCCGTGGCCAGCAAGAACAAGTTCCACGAGTGGATCACTGTTGAGTGGTACGGTTTTCGTTAGATTGAGAGAACCTACGTTACGAAGAAGTTCGTTTTGAAAAATTTAAGGACTTTACAGTTTTTGATGAGTGCAAACCATGGGATGAACTGGTGGTAGGTCTTGCCGGAGACCGTCTAGGTAGGTACCACCGCAGCTCCTATCTCTACCGACAAATAGTAATGGTGAAATGTTACTATGTTCGAGTTTGAAGGTTGACGTATGCCAGAGAAATTACCGGTGTAACGTCTACTATCTCAAGGCGATAGGCCTACACAACTCCTTGCTCGTGGCATTCCTGACGGTCACCTTGACAAATATGAAATCAGATCTCGAGGTCTACAGCATATTAATAAAAAGAGTACTACTTCTTAGTAATAGGACCACGCATGCGACCCAGCCAACTTCCTTTCCTCTTGGTATACTGACCAACTTTACCGCCGAAGAGGTAGAAGTCCCAATCGTTTGTGAGTATCGCCCAGGCGAGGAGTGGTAGCGTGGTGTTCGCGATGGTGTAGAACAGGCTGGTCAGCAGGATGACCCTGGCGCGCAGCTCCGCGCGGTGCAACTCCGCTATGTAGGAGATCAGAACAGCAAAAGGCCCGTTAAACCTGGAATGGTAATAAAGTTTTGGTGACGTTTACACCTCAATGAAAAAGTGATACTGTTATATATTTAACGCGAATATCCAATAATATGGAAGCAGAACTAGTAACAGGCTGTGTTCAGGAGTTCATCATTTTGTCTCTAAATACGCAGACGCTCTAAGGAGCATAAAAGTTCTACAATATCCTGCGCAGTCGTTGATGCTGTGTTGATTATCAGCTTGTTATTTTCCACTAGGAGCGTCCTCTGTCCCATTATTGATGAAACTTACAAGAAACCGCTGGCAAAGCGCGTGACGAGCAGCATCGTGAAGGTCTGGCTCATGGCAGCCGCCATCTCCACCAGTCCGGAGCAGAAGAAGCCCCAGGCTAGTATCTGCCGTCTGCCCAATGTGTCTGACAGGAATCCCCACACCATGGCCGAGGAGATCATACCTGCAAATAGGAACAGTATATGTATATGATTTGATCTGACATTGTTGCTCACGTACTGCAGATGACCATGACCCTTAGTCATGAGGGAATACGATTTAAAAGGAATTCCACATAACCTTTCTATTCTAGATCTCCAAAATTAGCAGAAAAGAGGATCCAGATTTTCATTCTCTAGAGTATCTACTTCCTGCGTTATTCATCCAGAGAAATATAACAGTAGAATAAAATAATAATATTCTTGTATTTGTATTGGGGCGTGTGGGGTACCAGTTGTTTTTGTCAAGGTGCGTCACCCAGCAGCACACGGCAGCACGCGTCTCCTTATCAGCTGGATTCTTGGTAAGAGCCCAGATAAAGTCCGAGAGTACTGTGTCAATATTAACACGAACACACTCGTAATGTTTGTGTACGCCTGTTCATACATAACGAGTGTCCATTGGAGATTAACGAGCTGGCTGTATGCCTTTTTTTGTTGCGGGGGAAATCTTCAAAAGATACCCTGCTTCTAGGGGGAAGTCAGGGTTATGTCGGATTTATACCCACTAAAGCCTCAGTGGGATCTCCTACGGAACTCACCGATGCCTGCACTGCTGAGCAAATCCCGGGGAAAGCTGTTGCCCTCCCCAACATAAACATTATTCTGCGACAGAATACGAGACCACTTCGTACTTTTCATCCACCCCGGGCTCACTCAATGTACCGTGAGGGTTCTCACCTTCAATACCCGCGAACCCTTTCAGTCTACTACAGGCAGGGCTTACCTTAGTCCTATTCTTGATAGCCTGAGAAGCTGGCTGTATGCCTAGTGTTAAATTGTTATGCTGCTTCACTCACGACCGGCTCACTGACCATATCCTTCATTACTTTGTTTATATACAAAAGGAAACAAAAGCTTTCGAAAGCTTATATTGGAAATCTTTTAAAGGATAAATTGATACATGAAATAACTAAGACTGGCGATTGTAACAGCTTTTCAATAGTTGCGGTTAGAAACTTCTAGCACCCTGCTTGTAACATCTAGGGTTCAAAATTGATGAGGTAATGAATTTTATATTCCAAAATTCAAAATTCTGAAGGCTTCTGCGCACACCTCCGTATGTGATCGCGTTGATCGTGCCCATGTCCAGCAGGCTCAGCGCCATGTCGCACTGCGCGCGTGTGAAGATGTAAGACACGGAGCTGGTGACCGACACCGCGCTCCAGAAGGCCGGCAGCGTGCACACCATCAGCGCCATGTTGAAGTACCCGTAGCCGGTCGCAGCGATCGCAGTCTCAAAGTCCGCTTCCGGCTCTGAAATCATTAATACAGTTCTCAACTTTTTAAACCTACGACGCAGATATATAAATTTTGAAATATTTAAACACTTTTGTATACAGATGTTGACATTCAACACAATATTATCAGTTCACTACTGGACATTGGCATCTCCCAAGGAACGTTACTTAGCCCGATCTTTAATACAACATATAAACGATTCAGGCTGAATCTTGACATGATTAGATCGAGTATTTATATGGATATTATACATTTGATTAATATAGATTTTGATGATTACATTCTGTTTCTTTGATTCATTTCTTTATTATTGTGAGTGTGATTTATTTTTTTAAACTTTTTGTTGCAACAAAAAGGAGTGAAATATGTATAAGAGAGATACTGTAAACAAAAAGGCGGAATAATGCCACTAAACATTATCTTACAGTCAACATTTCAGGATGCAAACAGAACAAAAAAAGGAAAAAAGTGATGTAAAAAAATAGAAAATCAATAATGTTATTAATACAGACATGGATATATATATAATCTACATAATAGTTACTTATATCTCTAAATCGTCATTTTTCATCATCTTAAATTTACATGATCACTCTTCCATACAAGAATCAAAGAGATAAGAGATTATCACAAACAAAGAGATCGGTGAAAGCTCTCGTGTAAGAACATATAGCAGACTTAAAATGCCAGCGCTCCAAAAAATCTGCAATTACTCACCAGGTTTTGGATCATCCTAAACTACATCAGGTTTTATAAGCCAGAAATCCTTGCAAATAAACATCGGAGCTACCAAGGACAATTCAAAAAGTTATTGAATTTAAAAAACACTTTTATTGCAATAGTGAAAATGTGTAATGCTACAAGCTTGAGATCCCATTATTTATTAATAAAATTAAATCAAACACCAAGCATACCATAACAAGACAGGTGAGCTCATTAGTAGATCGATCTGCATAAAATTACAAAAGAAGCTGCGGGTAGTTCTATCAGGTCTTCTATCGTCTCATTCTACCGTTACCTGCGCCTAATATAATACTTCCAAAATATCTAGGTAATATATAAATAAGATGAAATCCATAAAATTCAGGTTTAACAAATCTTTCCATCTATGATTTATGTATCTTTGGATTTGTTTATGATTTTTTGTTTACTTTTAACTACATTTTTACTATATTATATGTAATTAGCTCTGTCTTGATTTGTTCAACTCCTGACACTAGCATTACTATCCTTGCATTTAGTTACCCATGCTTTAAAGAAAAGTGAAAAATCATGTTTTTGTTTCCAAAAAGAAACACATTTGCATGTCCATCTTCAATCTGGTAAGAAAGATGACGATTTGAAATAACTCCAGATATCCTGCTCGTTGAAAGAAAGAAAGATGCGTTTTGTTGATTAACTTTTCATCAAACACTCAGTAAAGAGAGTAAATATTCTGCAATTTACCCAGGGCAAATGCTGACGATTCAATTCGGACGCAGAGGTAACATCTCAATGCTAAGATACAAATATCTTTACTGCACAGGTGGTTGCACTTAAATAAATTCAATAAATTAATTAATTGCGCCAAATATATCAGCGGATAATATCGATCGTGATCCGATATCCGCGCTGACCTCATAAGAGAAAATAGAACGAAAGCAAACAATAACGATGTACGACGAGATCATAGAAGCCAGCTTGGAGTTATGGGAGCTCGACGAGTCGTAACTCTTAACAACGTTATATTCCTTAATCTTCCAGCCGTCGCCAAAAGGTCGCGCGTCCCCTTAACTATAAATACCGCTCGCCACAAACGCACGTTAAATTATTTTAATAGAACTGCGCCGCTCCGGATAGCCGCTGTGTCCGCAGTTAACCAAATAATTATTTATCTCGGACGTATCTTCGTGGTTTGACTCTATCGCCATTTACCCTGAGTCAATATTTACCATTCATACCCATTATGCAATACTTTGATTATAAATGCTTTAATTGGAAAATTCTTAACGGTGCCCCGCGGCCGTTTTCCTCATCCATATAAAATCGTCTGGACGGCAAATGACGCGAAGGTCGCCGTGGCCGGGAGGAGGCCGAATGCCGTCAGGTCGCGTCGTGCCGCGGGACCGTGGCTGCGAAACTTTGGCCATTTTCCAGCGAATTCGGGTAAAACCAGACCACGCTGAGACGTATTTTGTTTTGAACTCGATCTGTTATTGTTGGAATGTTTTCGTTTCGGATCGGGAATAAAGTTTCGAAAATATTGTGCTTGCGATTGAGAAATGTTTGCGACGGCCGACCCGCCGCCGTTACAGGTAAACAATATCACGTTTGGACTCCTAATATGTTAATGACTCTCTGGACAGAACAATCACAAGTATTAAACATTGAAACAAAGAAAAATAAGACTCAAATCAAAAAGAATTTTAGAGAAAATATCCAAGAGCAACAGTTAGTAACTGATTAAATATCAAGTAGTTAAGTAGGTGTAAATTAAACTATAATAGTGAAAAATTAACTTTAACCCGAGTCAGATTAAGTTTATCAATGCTTCAAGTATTGTACTGGTTGCGACTTATTTATTGTCGTAGACCATAATTATGCAAGAAAAGAGGAAAAAACTTGCTTTGGTGTATATATGAATTTGTAACTATTAGAGGTGTCCGCAGACGGTTAGACATTTATGTAATGTGACTATATATAAACACTTTGTGATGAGATTCTGTGCCACTGGTACAGCACAGCATCCGATGAGGCAGACCAATGTTTTATGAAAGAATTAACTTTTCAACGTTTGGTTTTCATCTTATGCGCTTCCAGCGAATTAGCACTCCATAAAAAAGTTTAAATAGGTCAGGTGATCGTGAATATCATTGGAAGATATTTACAATGCTGATTACTACATTGGTTTCCTTCTCTTTCTTAATGTAGCAGACAAACGGACGTTTCCTTGCCTTACTAAATGTGTTCAATTACAAATATGAAAAGTAAAACTGTTTTACTGTCAATTCCGACTTCTGAGATGTCGTGTATTTCAATATCGATCCATTGGATTTCTTAACTGAAGAAGTCTCCCTAAAATTATGTCCTACTGATATAGGAAGCACTAAATTTTTAATATACTGTAAAACTGTAAAGAGGAACATTCATTAAAGATATAAGTGTAGCAGCACTTCTTCACAAATTCAATGTAGCAACGGGAACTGGTTGTATCACCAGTAATTTTTTCGTGGCAGTCTCTAGACGGTATTGCAACTTATTTCCTAAAAAATTGTTTGCAGGTAGTTGTTAAGGAATAATGCTATTTCAAATTAAATATCATCTTTTTATCATAGATATTCTCGTCCTTATTTTCTTTTCTTGTCCTTCTCTATTCATGTTCTGTAGTTAAGTTACATGTGTATTGATGTAAGAGGCTCTGTTGTTAATGTTGTAGTCTTTTTCAAACTGGCGTTTAATGCTTTGTGTATTTTAGATACACTGTTTCAGTCTATTTGCTTATTCGCGTTATCAAATGATTTCTAAATGATTACGTTAATGCATAACCAAAAATAGAAGTAAATTTGTAGAGTAATAATATTTTGGTAGTTACCTTGCGCCATCTTTTCCAAATTCGACGAGGAGAGTCCGGTCACTTTGAAGAGATGATCATGGGGTATCTCCTCGTTGGCCGCCGGTGCTTCGGCGTCGTTTCTCGCGGTCACCATGTTGAGCAGATCTTCAGGAAGCGAACCTTCGAAGCCAGTGAGCCTGTCGCAGCCTGCGGGCTTCAGCTCGCTCTCGCATCATTACCAAATCACCGATTACGGGGCGAGGTTCGCGCTCGCCGGTTATATAGGCGTGATATCTCCAAAGTTTGCGCGCGGATCACACGGTGTGCACGGCAAACAATTATTCAGTATTCCTCCAGATCATGGGTAAATATCACTAAATTATACACAGGTATAGGGAAATTTATAAATATAGTGTAAACATTTGCACGTCGCCTGATTCTTGTTTGTTTGTTCGATTGTTGTTGCATATGATATGTCATCACTATCTGCCTGTCTACTTACACCGCTCGCGCTGCTTACGTATTAATATAATACTTTACAGACGTACGTACTCATCACACGTAATTTTGGACGCGACACTAACGGAAGTTAGAAAATGTACACTATACTATACTTGAACCGAAATTAAATTGTTTAAAATTAAAAGCTATACAGAGGCTTATTACTTAAAATGAAGGGTTTGAAGTTGCTTTAAAAATACAAACTCTAAGACGTTTACCTCGTGGTAAGTCATACGCTTCCACATAACACGACGTTAGTCAAGATGGTATACACAGCACTACATTGCACTCGCCGTGAGACATAACGTGTAAGTCTCATTACCCCAGTAATTTCACTAGCTACAGCACCCATTAAATTGGAACACGGTAAAGTTCGCATATTACTATTTGGCGGTAGAAATAGGAGCTGCGGTGTTACCTTGCTTTCCGGCGTCGGAGATCTACCGTCAGTCTATTGCTTTATTGTTTACCTGTGACGAGGTAGGTGTACAGGAGATATATTTCTTCCAGTCCTGCTGCAGCATGCTGTCACCGACTCCCGTTTCCAATCTGCTGTGTATGCCGCCCTCCTTGTAATGTGACCTCTGCGCCGGCGCATCGCACCCAAACTTATTACTTCCAACGGTCACTGTAAATAACGTAATAAAACTTCCAACACTTAGATAACGAGTTCAACTTTGTGTTCATTGTGTAACGTCAATTGCATACCGAATGATTACAATGTTAATGAAAAACAAACAGAATCAATAATACTGCATAAAAGTATTAGGCGGGTTTTATTCATATAAGTCGTAGCAAGTAATTCTGTAGTTTTATTTCTTTTCTTTTCAATTTTAAACGATCTAACAACTCCTTTGTGCCTTAACTCTGTTCAACTACTACTTTATCACTTAGTATTCCTCAAAATTTCACTGGCTCTGTCAGTAACTCGTTTATAATTCAGGAAGCATGACCCTGGAACTCCTCGCCTGATGATTTTAGAAGAGCTCCAAACAAAGAAATAATCAGGAGACTGGTGAAAAGGAACTATTTACAATCACAGGATTAAGTTGTCTTATCTGTAATTACTAATTTATGTATTTTCATATATTTGTATGTATATTTAGCTTCCTTTGTATTTATTTATGTTACTGTATGTATATGTATATATATGTATGTACTACATTTTTCAAGCTTTATATCTAACTTTCACACTTCACTTACCACAGCATCTCCCACCTACTAGGTTGTATAGAGAATGCGATTATGCGTTATGTATTAAGTCCGCCTATTAGACACTAATTATAGCTGATTCAAAGAAGTTTAAAGAAATATAAATAGGTTGGTTATCAGATCGTTCCTGCTGTTTCCGGTGAGACCTCCTGTTCCTGAGGATATTCTAGTTCTAATCTGGAGAGCCTTAAATTTATAATACAGCAATGTTCAATTCTTAATCAGATAATTATATTAAGCAAATATGCCGCCTGACATAATATCCATGGTGTTCAATGTTTCTGACTGAGAAGGTGAGTTCCATGAAATACTGCAATCTCATATGACCTCGGGATGGAAAGGTACTACTGTATTAGATGATGAGGAGAGGCTGAAGGGAGGAGGGATGTTGGCAAAATCCATTTTGTGTAGGGTTGCTAGTATTGTTAAATTTTTATATTTATACAGCAAAATGTATCTGGATACATTAAAATTTAACTTCAGTACGTAATGTGGTGATGGTGAAGGTAAATTATTCTTCGCTTTGTATATCAACCATAAATTTGGGTTTAAAAAAAAATTGTGGTGAATGCAGTGATAACACACAAATTATGTCCGCTATCTCCCGCCGCGAGAGGTCGTGACCTGATGTTGTGTAAACATATTAACTAGAAATACGACTTAAGCGAGGGTTTTATATACTATCATGAATTACCTCATGATGAATAGTGTTTCATCGAAAAATTAGTCGTATAAAATCCAAGTACTTCTTCCTTTTATATCTTCAAACATTAGCTTTTACTTGAAATTTAAAGAACAAGGTCCCTTTATCTATCATCACCAGCAACCCTGGCGGCGGACAAGTTCTGAATGGGGAAGCCCTTGGACTGCTCGTTGATTGGAGCATCACGATGCCAGCGCATGGTCCTGGGAGAAGGGAAGGAGGGGGGTGGACTTCGAGTATTTTGTTTTGGTACAAATTATTTATACAGAACAACAGTAGTCAGGTTGTCTAAACTGTATTTAATGTGTTGATCGCTTCAAAGCTTGTCTTTTTACTGTAATAACACTTTTTTTTATTCGACAAGATAACTAAAGGCTTTTACTTGATGGTAAGTGATACATTTGTCCATAATATGACGCTGGTTATGATGGTATAGCACCACATTGCGCTTGTCGCTTTGATATGTAAAGTGTTGTCTCGTTACCTCAGTAACTTTAGTATTTGTCGGTAGAAATAGGAGATGCGGTACCTACCTAGACAGTCTTCGGTAAAAGACCTACCACCATTTGAAAGGTTGGTACCACCAGTTGGTAAATTTCAGATAAGAAAAGAATCATCAAGACTGGACTGCTTTGTAACGACTACGTTTGTTTCTAGGATGTATTGTTGGATATATTGTTTTGTCAATATACAGCAGTTCTGTTGAGGTGTGCTATGATCTCTCCACGAGCAATTCACATCAGCTCCAGCGTGTCCCGGCTGCGACCAGGGCCTGCAGCACGATAACCACGCGAAACTGGAGCACTGCGTGTATCACCGCGACGCCGGCATTGACACACATGCGCTGATGAGTTTTATCATTAAATGGAATTAATGGAGAATTAATTTGGCGCGCGTCATTAGCGCTTGAAGAGTGCGAACAGGTCGAGGGTTTACTGCACTGTTGCAGTGTCACTTGAAGGGCGGTGTAGCTTCTGCAGGTGTTGCGGTGACAAGAGATACTTATTTCAGGCTGTGATTATAATTGTTTCAGGAAAGCTTATTGCTTATCACCTTTTTTCTTCTATGCTTCGAGTCGTGTAAGACGTTCACTTGATGTTAAATGATACGCTTCCTTATAACTTAGCGCTGATTAAGCTATTATATACAGCATTACATTGCGCTTGTCGCCCTGAGACGTAAGATGTCAAGTCTCGTATTCCCAGTAGGTTCAACTAGATAGATTTATAGACTGCAATAGGACCTACCTCTACCTAGACGGTCTCCAAGGATCTGATGAAATATTACGTCAGTTTAATCCAAATGTAATTTTGAAGTCGTCCGTGGAAACTAAAAAATGCAGAGTCGTAGTATCATCTTTATTAATTAGCACTAAATGGAGTTAATATCATTATAAATTAAAACTGCTTTTTACTATATATACTGCATTATTATATAGCCTTTATAAAGACTGAGGACAGTGAAAAAAAAATTTATATTCGTATTAATACGGTAAAACTAAAGCGGACCAGCTTCACAGCTGATAATAAATTTATCCGCCGTGAGCAAGAAATCAGTCTATTTATTTATTGTATATTAGTTAACTGTTAACGTTTATATACGAAGAGGCTATATAAGAAGAAGAGTTAAATATTCTTCTGTTTGGTTCTATAAAAATATCTAGATTTAGTTGCGAATTGAAAGTTTAATGAGTATCTAGGCGGAGTTGTAGTCGCGCGGGTTCAGCGGCCGCCGACAGCTCCCTCTGTTTGGTTAGATAGTGCACAAGTGTGGTGACTAATTAATAAGTAACTAGGTCTCACTTCAGCGTCCAACGATAAAATATGATAACTGCTCCACGGAGCTATCTGAAGGACATGTTAGTTTTAATTTTGAGTTCAAAAACCTTCGCTGCCAATAAATTGCGATCTCCGCTTATCAGCGCAGTTTGTTGCTTTAATATATATAATAATTCATTATTGCCATAATCAATTGAAATTCAAGTCTTTTGCAGTGTGATATATTCAATTCATCAGTTTATAGTGTAGTGAACGTCACTGCTGGACATTGGCCTATTCCAGTGTTGGGAGGGCTAAATTTATCATTACCATTGTGTAATTCTGGTTAGAAGTAGCAGCTAGGGTAGTTACAATATGAAAGATATAAAGCAGTAATTCATGAAAATTACTAAAAACCTGTGCAGTAAGTTTTATAATTCATAAATAAATCAAATAATCTTAAAAAATTGATCATTGGGGACGTGAGCGCTATCTGGTAGGGGTGTTATAGTGAACACTACTATTTACCAAATGTTATGAAAGTTTCATCTTCATCATGGTGAAGTTGTACGGCTCCTGTACTGCAGGCACCGCTTTACTCCACTCCTCGGTAGACGAGATAAATATAACTTTACTATCAACTCCGTGTGTGTATGTCATCAATCATCATCATCAGCCTGCAGCAGTCCGCTGCTGGAAACAAGCCTCGTATATGTAACATCTAATTAATCTGCAACAAGTTTACTGGTGGTAGGTCTCATACTGGAAACCGTATAAGTAAGTATCATCGCAGTTCCTATTCCTACTGTCAAATAGTAATGTGGAAACGTTACTGTATTGTAGTTTTAAAGGTGCTGTATCCTAGTGAAATTACTGCGGTAAGAAGACATAACAATTTACTTCTTCAGACGATAAACGCAATGCCTTCTAATCTCTCATATTTCGTTACCCAAAATTAATACATGTTTTGCGAGACGGTTCAGCCAATTTAATGATTTTTATATCTATAACAAAGTGGTAAATTCATGTGAGACAAAGCTACTATGCTCTGTGAGGGAAGCTAAATCAATAATCACTAAATGGCTAAACTCTTTAACCTATGATTCAACTGAAAAACTACTA
>DWLS01002139.1:0-18926 GCA_018246255.1 Pachliopta kotzebuea
GTGGGCGGCGGTGAATCACTTACCATCAGGTGACCCGTCTTGCTCGTTTGCCTCTCAGATGTTATAAAAAAAAATATATATAACAAATACTTGTGTCATCGTCATCAGCTGATAGACGTCCACAGCTGGATCTATCCTGATAATAGGGGGATCATATCGTCTCCCACTACGCTGACCCAATCATTAGCCATTACCAATTGATTAGCTTATATATTTTTCATCGGATTGTAAATTTTCTTCTTCCTTTCATCATTTCCGTTTTTGATTACTTAAATAGAACTCTAGTTTATTTCGATACAAATAAAAATGTATTGGTTAGTATTAACTATAGAACTGATCGTTAAACTAGTCACAGGTTCGATTATAGTTTATCTTTTTCTTCCTACTTTAACTGTATTTGAAATTGATATTGTATAAAAAATGCTCTTGACTCTCTCCTTATGAAAGATTTCAAATCCTAGCTGTTGTTCCCAACCAAGCGATGTTTTCAAATTTAAGACGATTGTTTATTATTATTTATAATTGAACTTTAATGATAAGTTCTATTTTTTGCTTACTTGGCTTAGTGTAGAGTGATGCAAGGTCAATGGGAACTGGTGATGAAATACCATTTGTTCCGATTTGCCGAAATTTAAAAATATCGGTTAATGGATAATTTCGATCAGATCTAGATTGGGACCGTATCTTTCACATGCGATGCCGTCGGGCTGGGAGCAAATCTGACGTGTATGCTTTTATTTTACTTTCAGTTCACGAAACGAAGGAGATCCGATTGCTGGGAAAAAATTACTTTTGTTTTGTTTGAGTCGCTTTATAATGTAATTTGATTCTAAAACGTATTCTCCTTTTATCTTCGGTTATTTGTTTTTATCGGTGTTGTTTATGTCGTTAGCTCCACTTATTTATGCGGACGTACGGAAAGTTATCATTTGCGTAAAATACTTTAAGTAATTTTTGTTTTGTTCGCAGGCCAGCCGGAAGATATCGAAATGTGGATATCTGTTCGTCGCGCCAGGATGGGACTTCTCCAATCCGCTCTACAGGACAAAGGTACGGTAAAATTTTCATATGATTCAACGAGAAGAATAGACCACTTCTAGCTGTATACTTTGTCTTCAAAGCTGGTAATATATTATTCCAAACGGCTGAACTTGAACATAGTAATGCTTCCCTATTTATGTTTAGGACGACTGATGGAGACTAGTTCTTACATGAATGTGATTTAAATCATAATTCATTGCAATATTTATTCTTAATACAGTTGTTAATGTGAGTGAAGTAAAATGAATATCCATATAATCATAGCTATAGTAGTAAGGCTTGATAAAGTAATTATAGAAGAAGTAGTCATCAAAAAGTTATTACCGAACAAAACTCGTTCGCGACATTCCTCCTCTTACCTAATTCTGTATTTTGTAAACTTTTACATAATAATTTAGCACCAATGAATAGTATTAACTGTTTCCCAGCGGTGAGCACGTCAAGCTGTTAACTTAGCGTCTAAACGGCCAAACTTCATCCGCTTACTTCCCCGCAAGTTGATTGCTTGTACACATTATAATACAAATTACTCGAACACGTTAAGGTCAAATAAAACGTGTCATAAACAAATCGATAAAAATAAAAATTATGGACATAAAAAATTTATACTAAGTGACTTAATAAAAAATAAATATATGCTTTACGACTGTTTGAAGATAATCAAATTCTCAACTTAGCTTTTTATTTCTTCGCATACGTTCGGCAAACAACACGAAAGGTTTCATTCCTTATCATTATTTCCTTTTTATAAGTTTCTTCTCTTCACATCCCAAAAAATTAACTAGAAGATAATGCAGAAGTATACTTTATTCGCCATTTTCTTTATCTATATCTATAATATTTGGTTTTAAATGTAAATCTAGAATAAACAGTTTTAACTGTGCTTGAGGTTTCATATCAATAAAATGTTTAATATGAGAATACTTATTTCATCAACAGAGGCGTCTGTTAAGTAGTTGGCATAGCGACATCCCATTCTGCACGGACGTACGCCAAGAAAGGAAAGATATTAGTAGTATATGAGAGTTTTAATATATTTTCAAATGGACTAGTATTCTTTTTAACAGGCATAGGTTAATGCTTGGCCACGTTCTCACCTGGTGTTAAGTGGCGATGTGGTATATGGTGGTGGTAAAGATCATTAATCTAGTAGAAGCCTATTTATTCTTGTTTTCAAGATTTTTACATAGTATTTGGATAGTAACACTGACGCCGGCAAGTTCTTCTACTCCTTCATCATCATCATCATCATCTCAGCCTATTGCAGTCCACTGCTGAACGTAGGCCTCTCCAATAGATTTCCAGCGCGACCGGTCCATTACTCCTTAGCTGTTCTTATTAGAAATTAGGAGCTAAACCTCTATGCATTTTTTATTACGCTATAGATTAATTAAATTTTGTTTTATATACTTTGGTGACAAAAACCAAAATTCGAAATTCCTAATCTTTCTTATGTATGTGATTGTACGAATGTCATATACGTTTTGTTACCGGACCGCGCGAGAGGTTACAATGAAGCAAATCGGTCCTCTTTTTGGGGGTCTCAAATAAGTTAGACCCTTCAAATGTGTTTCGTGGAACACTTATATTTATTATCGTCGTGATGCTAAGAGCATTGTTTAACGATTCCCCCTTTTTTTTCCTCTTATTTTCACTCCATTTGATTTCCGTTTATCAGATAAGGGACCGTAAAATTTTAGCGATGCAATAAAATTTAAAAGGTGACTCTGATTTTCTTGATAAATGTATTCATATTTCATATGCAAATTGCACAAATAATAATTTAAAATTATAAGAAAAAGTTATATTAAATGATAGGTAATTTTTAAACAGAATCAATTGAGATTTACATATCTACTTAATTCCTAAAAATATCTAGTGTTTCTAGTTAATCCGACATCCTAAGCAATGTAGCTTTGAACGCCAAGTTTCATCAAGTTCATTTACATGCCACTCGACTAATAGGACATACAAAAGGACCTTAATGTTTTCATTAATTTAATTGGGTGTTGTTAAAATAGGTATGTACTTAACATTTCTAAATTTTTATAACTTAATCGTTCAATTTAGTAAATAATTTCAAAAGTACATGACGATAAGTTTATCAAAACGATTGTAAAAGAAAATAAGGAACTATTATTTTTTAAATGAATTACAATACATAAGTAAAAAAAAACTTAAAAATTTATTAAAAAAAATATTAACTGTTTACTTAAGTACTTATTTTTTTTTATCATTCTCTGTTTTTTGATAACAAACTCGTAAGCTTCCCCTAAAGGGAATATTTACTACACTTCGGAAAATTTACTCCTAATGGAGATATTTGTAACCTGTTTTATATGCAGATAAATAAAATAATACGATAATAATTTATATTTATTTAATGTTTTTTCAAGTTTTATTTAAATAACATTCGTCTTTAGCCATAATAATTTGAACGTTACCGCTGTCGCGGGAGGTTATATAATTTGTTTGAATCTTTACGATTTCGTGAGAATGCTATGAAATATAAATTTATCGTTTGTTATGTACATATATTAATACAACCTTGATTTACCATTTACAATATATTGTGTACTATTAAATTTTTTATTTGCGAATTTTATCATTAGAGATATCTAAAAGGTATTCAATTTGAATATAATATGGACATAGTTTAATGAATGTTAAGTTTTAAAATTTGTTTAGACTCAGTATCAACGTTACCATTTACTATATACTATACCATCATAATATTCTGTATGTATTTATTTACAAATCTTCTATTGTATTATTCTAGGTTTCCTTTATAAAATCGTTACCAAACGGTGAAAATAGATGGTCATACCATTTGGATAAAATGGGCTGGTATAGGAAACGGATATGTTATCTGTTGAAGTTCTTATAACACAGTGAATATTTATAGATATGTTCTCATATACAATAATCTTTATAACGCGATTTCATTTCCCTCGTATAACACGTATTTTCCATTACCTAACGTTGTTTAGTTGTATGTTTCTGTACTGTGAAATTTATAATGATTTGTATAGTTCATAATTAATTTCCCGTACCTTTGCACAATGTGTCAATTGTGACTTTAACTTTTTTTTATGAAATCAGTGTTGCTAGTTTTTGAACCGTAACAACATTGCTAATACATATTTCATGACATTGTTTTTATTTAATATTCAATTCATAACTCATTTAACGAGAACAGTTAAACTAGTATCATTTGTACATAACGCGTTATGAGGTCATACAAGAATATTCCCACAAAGCCTTTTCTTATAACGCGTAACTAATCTACCGTGTTGTAGAAGGGATTACTGTATATGATTATAGATAACTCATTGATTACCATATAACGTCAACTCCCAACTCATATGCTTAGCCAGAAGCGCTTACTTTAAAGTGACTCCTATAAATCAATGGGTCTGGCGGGGGATATTACCGGCTATCAATAATACTTTGGTAATTTATCGCTCCAACCTTGATGGCTTCAAGGGGCCCTTGAAATCGGCAGCCTTGGACGCTTATCCTCAACAGCCCAAGGTTCAAAATGGTGCCGCTCATAAAATAAATCATACAATTCAGATTCATATCAATAATTAATTTTAATCAACGCACATGTCCGCCGCCGTGAAAAATTGCTGAAGTAATTAGATTAAACTGCAGTTTCAGTTTAAGGTTAAAGCCGGGCCCTGTGTAATTTGTTAAAATGTCGCCGTTAACCTTTCATTGCGCGATTTGTTCGAGTCCCCGTGACCGATTTATTTAACTGCTTTCTATAGTAAATTAACTTTAAGGCCTTTCATTGGAAATACGTTTTGGTGTATATTGCAATTTTCTTTTATTGGATGTAGGAGGGATTCGTTGACATACATCACATCACAATCATTATAACGTACATCCTGGATATGATAATAATTTAATACTAGATATATACTAGTATATATACTGTACATATACTATATATACTGGTAGGTCTCTGTTGCTGATGACCAAACATTACTGTGTTCCAGTCTGAAGAGTGTTGTACGCTAGTGAAATTACTGAGGTAACGAGACAACACCTTACTCTCTTATCTGAAGGTGACAAGCACGATGCAATGTTGTGTATACCATCTTAACCAGCGCAATGTTATGAACAAGCGTGTCACTTACCATCAGGTGAAGACTTTGCTCATTGCGTAGTTATTTAAAAAATAGCAGTAATTTTCTCAAGTTTTGATTAAAAATATATTTTTTGGGCTTTTAACCAATATTGATTATTTCAGTCCTATCATACTCTAAAGTATTGATTAATATACAAAACAAATATATACTCTATTATGGACTTAACATATTTTTAAATCTGTGGATATTTAAAGCCCTTTGCGATATCCATCGAAAGGAATATTATGCAAAATCGAAAGAAGTTTGATTTGGGGATAAATCTGAGATCGAGATAACCGGCGGGGGGTCCAAAAAGTGTCAAAAAAAACATCGCGCTGTTCCCGAGGCGCGAATACTACCAACTGCTATTAATCATGTGATCTGATCAGATTCTTCCTTATCAATTCACTTGTCAGGGGACCCGCGAAGGTCCGACATTTTTAACGCATCGAATAAAGTGCTTATTGTTGTTCAATTATTTTTCATTGTGCTTTTTTTGGGCAACCGTAACTAACTTATGAATATGGTAATCGTATTTCGAAGAAAAAAGTTACTAATTGGTTGTTGAATTCGGTGTTATCGAAGTTTATAGCAAATAAGTAATTATGAGAAGTTGTAAATAAAAAAGTTTTAGCTATGGTCGCTAAGATACATTTAACATTTCGCCTTTCGAGTAGGACTTGAGTAACCTGTGAGTGTTTGTTTTACTCGGCGAGAAGAACAAGGCATTCACTTGATGGTAAGTGATACGCTTGCCCATAACATAGCTCTGGTTAAGATGGTATATACAGCACCACATTGCACTAGTCTTGACCCGTAAAGTGTAGTCTCGTTACCACAGTAATCTCACTAGCATACAGCACCCTTTAAACTGAATGACAGTAATATTTGCTCATTATTAATTGGCAGTAGAAATAGGAGTTGCGATGATATTATGTCGGTCTTCGACAACGAAGACATTTTTGTCGCGGTGAAAATTTTCAAAATGTACCCTGCTTGCGGGGGAAAGTCAGGGTTATGTGGGATTTATTTCCACTATACCCCTTCATCTTCAATGCATTGAAGGCCTAGGGATCTATGGAACACACCGGTGTCTCTCTGCACTGCAACGAAGACCTACCCCCAGTAATAGTAGTATTAGTTTAGAACATTAGTATATATAGGAAATGGGTTTAAATATTCTTTTGCTATAGGAAATGATTATAAAAAGCAAGGCGGGCGATGTTTTTATCGACTTTCTACACCGTCGCCACCACAGCTCCGTTAGCAAGTGGTGCGTGGTGCACGCACGGCTGGCCACCGGGATATTTCCACTATTTACACATTAACTGGATTCGAACCGTGGATTCCACCGCACGGCGATTATAGGGCAGGTGAACTACCGACTACTTAACACCGAACTTAATATCAAATCTACCCTCCAATAGGAATAAACCTCTGATGCATTTTTTTGGGTGATCATGTTGCCTTCGGCTACCATTATGTGAAGGCTTCTTCGGTCCCAAAGGTCTGAATTCCGGAAGCTGAACTATATAAATAAAAAATATTAGGAAAAGGAGAAAGCCGAGGGAAAATGGATGAGGGGAAGATCGAAAAGATGGACAGAGATATAAGTAGGAACAGATACCTCTGATGCAGTAACCTCTATGAATATCATTACTCTTTGCTTATTTAGTCATGCTGCTACTCTCGTGGACTAGAACAAAATAAATTTAAATATTAACAGTAACAATACAGTAAATATCTTATTTATCAACAGTGAAAGTTATGATAGTTTTTAATAATTTATTTGTAGTAGGTACCACCGCAGTTTCTAATTCTACCACCATATAGATATATAAACATGATGGTATTCAGGTTTGAAGGGTGCTGTATGTTACTAAAATTACTGGGGTAACGAGACTTAACCAGCGCTTTGTTATGGGTAAGCGTATCACTTACCATCAGGTGAACTTCTTGCTCGGATCATGGAATAAAAAAAATTAGAAACTGAAATCGCTCTCAAAGCAAAAGGTAGTAACGGTAAATTAATATTTTGGACACTCCTGAGATATTTACACTGAGCTACAACAAATTTGGATTTACTCAACAAATTTATATATATATTGTCATTGTCAGTTGGGTAATGCCCACCGTTGGGCATAGACTTCCCTCAACGACCTCAACGCCGATCAGTATGCTGACCTTCCGTTCACTGTATACTGTGTATTAGTAGATCGCTTCCGAAAACAAAGACAGACGATAGTACTAATGACACCTTTGATTGTGGCACGGGGAAAAAGAAATCTTGTTTAAAAAAAATATTTTTAAATTGTTTTATTAGCATTATTTAAATATCATATTTTGGTACAGTTAAATGAAATTATAGTTTCATAAAAAATACATTACTTTACTAAAAAAAAACCCGCAGTGAAACACAAAATCGTCGTCTGTCTTGGGTTTTGGAAGCTGTCTCCTAATACACAGTATACATCACTGAAAAATACCATACAGTAATGTAAAAGGTAAAATATTACATGTAACTAATTACATTGTCTATTTAAGTACATGTTTTGTTTATAAACGTTTTAAAACAATGCCGGTTATGATACAATGCGTTATAATTGTTTATAACATTCAATTCCCACGTTATTTTTGTTTTAGTGTAAAGTTAGTAACTACAGTACTCCGTTACACAAAGTGAACTTTAATACACGTTTTCTTTATTACACCATTTGGTTTTCTTTTGGTCGTAATTATACGATTCTTTGTTATAGTTACAAATATATCATAATACATATATTATATTTTAATGTTCATTTTAGCTGTGTTTAGTATATTATATATATCGTTTGTTAATACAACCTATGAATGCGAAAAGCTGAGGACAGCATTTGGTGGAAGACATTGGGGAAGTCCTATATCCAGCAGTGGATTGAAAAAGGCTGATGATGATGATGATGATTGTTAATACCTTTACCATCATAGCCATCTCAATCGATAAACTTCTAATGTTTACTGGTGGTAGGTCTCCGTTTCCAGAGACCGTCTAGGACTAACATTATAAGACTTAATATTACATCTCGAAGCGATGAACGCAATGTGGTGCTATGTATAGAATCTTAACCAGCGCCGCGTTGTTATGGGTAAGCGTATCACTTACCATCACGTGAAAAGAAAGAATAGAGAAGAGAGAAGTTGCAATAGTTCACAAACGAATAAAAATTTTCGATCTGGAGGAAAACAATGTTCACAACAGAGCGAAGTGGAGTTAGAGAAGTAGAAAGCAGACTGTCTGAAGACAGGGTTAATTCTAAGAAGACGTAATCTATTCCACTGAACATTCTTTTTTATTTTGATGACAGAACCATAGATCTATAAACATAGAGTTTATAGAAAAAAAAACTTTGCTCTTCGTAGAAAGGTCATGAACAACATAACCTTTACATTTGTTCAGAACTATTCATTTTATCCAAACACATATATCATTAATAAGATACTATTAGTTTTAAACTTATACTACACTCTTAAGATATTTACTCTGCAAACGGGAAGTCGGCATCTCATCACCATAAAAGATGATTTGAGGATTAAAAATAAACTGGACACAGGCAGAAGTTTAATTAAAATGTCATTTTCAATATTAAAATCCCTGCTGGCAGATAACAAGGCGATCGGATTTGTTTTAGCAGCGATAACAAGCTTTTTAATTAAAAATAACGTGTTAACTTCAACTTGAAGTTATATTAAGTGTTAATCTGTAGGAAAATTCGTTTTATACATATCTTTAAGTTGTCACTTCGATTGAAATCAAATTATTCTAATTCATCCGTTTAGTGTCTAGTAGATTTTTCTTGTTATTATCATTTTTGCCCTGATTAGATAATTGTATTGTATATTTGGTTTTTTTATACTCGTTCTTTCGTATATTGGGACAGGGAATTTCTTTTTTTTTCTTTATCTTTCAATATTTCCCCTATCATACACTATCTCATACCTGCCCAACCTGGCAATGAATGATGGGATCGTTTCCTCTTAATGGCATCGACTGTTTCCACTCTTGCTTTAAAGAACATTTCCTAGACTCTGGCATCAAATGACATCGAAGAACAAGCACAAACAAGCACGGACAAGCAAGGACAACCAAGGACAAGCAAGAACATCGAAGGACATCTAAGGACATCGAAGAACAAGCAAGGACAACCAAGGACAAGCACGGACAAGCACGGATAAGCACGGACAAGCACGGACAATTAAGGACAAGCAAGAACAAGCACGGGCCTTATTAATACTAAGAGGTGTCTAAATATGTTACTATGCTGGACAAGAATGCCATTCAATGATCTCCTCATATATACAATCCATAGCTGGCAGGTGTAGACGCTTTGACTGTAAGTTCGGAACAGATTAAGTTTAACCCCACTCCTAGCTTTGATTAACCTCTTGGCTATCACATTGCTAACGACGGAAAATGCCCTACGCTGTAGCTCAATATTAGCGTCGTCCTTTAAATAGGGTAAGAATGTGGTTCAGGTACTTGAATCTCTCCACAACCCTTACACTTTGTCCATTAAAGATAACTTCAGAGACATGGTCCTTTTCCCGATCTGAAAATCAATTATAGTGTTTAACGCAATACTTGATCAATTCGTAAAGTATTGCCTAGGTATAATGAAAAAAGCCGCTAAATATAATACTAAAAATCTGGAACCAAAGAATGCTGTATTACTAATAGCAGCAAGATAATAAGAACAAATAAAAACATGACCAAAAGTTGGTTACATTTAAATATAAACAATACGCCTCCGATCTTTGAACATTCAATGCAATCAATATTGATGTCGATAACACAGGGGTTGCCAACAGCGAGTCACGAGTGAGGGTTATGATATTAAAATTGTCTTATTTTCTTACTTATGCGCATTGGGCAACTGAAGGAGTGCCCACTTGAACAAACCTAATCGTATTTATACTTGCTTGCTTTGGTTAAAAAATATATTAAATGTACATTAAATATCATCACGATTCTAAAGTTTCCATAGTATATATAAAGTAAGACCATAACACAAATAAATCCCCACGAACCTGTATAGGGCCCAAACTCCTCCACAATCGGCTTATGAATATGAAATAGGCATGTTAATATTCGACATACATATGTACATGCGTCTGAATGCGTATAGCAAATGATCAGGCGAAGTGGCCTTACTTGGGAGAGGCCTGTGACCAGCAGTGGACTGCCGCAGGCTCTTAATGAAAATGATGATGAATATTCTGCTTTCAATAACTAACAATAATATATTTATAGGTTTGTATTTATTCGATGATCTGCCGAAACGAGCAAGGTGTTCACCTGATGGTAAGTCATACGCCTGTCTAAATTAATATGGTATACACAGCACCACATTCCTATTGTCACCTGGTGATGTAAGTCTTGTTGCTAATGTAATTTCATAAGCATGCAGCACCCTTTAAACCAGGGCACAGTAATGTTTGTCTAGGGTTATTATAATGTTGTTAACCAATGGTGGTTCAACTTTGTTAGAATTTATTTATTAGGGATTTCAGTATCATTGATCTCATGGTAGCCATGATTTTACACTCAATATTGTTACATTTTATATGACCTTTAAAGTTCAAATTTAATAAAGGTTTGTTAGGTTAGCTTACAATTATTCATAATTTTATGAAGTTATTCAGAATTAACGTACTTGCAATTTTGTTGCAAAATTTTTGCACAATTTTCGTTTTACTGTTGCAGTTGAATAACATATGTAATATATACGCTGTATCTATGTAACGCTATTTCTCTCACTGTCAATATTGCGATATATAGAATCTATATAGGTATAAAGATTTTGGACAACTTCCGGTTGGTTGGCTAGAATTGGAAGTACACAAAAAAAATATTTTTTGACTAGGAACAGTTTTGCTTTAATATAAACATCAAAAACATGCATCATTTAGGTACTTGTTGAATTTTGATCCCACTTCCGGTTGGAAGGTTGTACCGGATGTACATATAAATAGTATGTTTTACACGAGGAACATATTTGTATAAGAATAATGTTGAAAATATGTTTAGTTATGATACTTTGTGACTTCTGGCACCACTTCCGGTTTGACGACCTGGACTGGATATGGCTTAGAACCATCTCCGTACCCACCTCAATATTAATGCCAAGTTACATTTTGGTCAGTCTTACTGTTTGTCCAAGGCGCGACCACAACGAAATATGGACATACACTTGACTATATCATAGTCAATGCAAAATTGACAATGATTAGCTAAGTATTGTACATAAAATATATACAACTTTCATAAAAGATCGCCTTCGAATCCAGGTTCATACAAAAAACTGTCATTAAAATGATTTTATTGCTAATGATTTCAGCGGTTTTTGATTTATAAAACTTGTTATAAATTAATCGCCTTTGCAAATGCAATCATTAACTTGGAAATCGATAACCGATACAATTTCTAGGGATTGCGGTCTAGGTCTCGCCATTGAGACCTAAATTACTATGATTGCCTGCAATAGATCCAACTTTCCCTGCTACGTCTAGGCAATTTGATATCTAATGTGGTCTGCGATGTTGTTATGGATAGTGTTGTTGTGTTTGTTGTAAACATTTCAACGATCGCGTGTACAATCTGTATTATAAATCTCAACGAGTATTTTTTATACTTATCTTTCATCCAGTATTGCCATATTTAACAAGTTCTGGGTATTGAAGTTTTTTTAATACACTTAGAGTTAACTATTCTGATACCAATAATTTAGTTTCGAGTTTAAATTGATTCACGAGTAGACAAAGCATTAATTGAAATAACGGTTATGTTGATTCAACTAGAAAATTCCGAAAGCTTTCAAAAGTAAACGTAAGTGAATGGTTCATTCTTTCCTTTTCAAATTTTTTTAGTGAATAATAATTAAGAGTATATGAGTATTGTATATGACGTTTAGCGATAATCATCGCTAAGAAAACCTTACGTTTTTCTGTTTATCACATATACATCTAGAGGTCGCCTAATATTTCTGCTGTTCAACATAAGTGCTTCTATCTTTTATAAAGTCTGTCATATATATGATTGTCTAAATCCACGTGAGGAGGACGCTGTAGTGTTGTGATCAACAATGCCAACAACCTGCTCGTTATACCTGACCTATGATATCAAGAATAGGAGGATCATTACATTGTTACCTCTTACGCCACATCGATTATCAATGGACAATACAGAAGCCTTCAATCCTGGCTCTCACAGTTGCGTAAGATATTTACCCCGCGGCTATTATATCAGGAGTTACATCACGCCCGCCGCGAGCATGCACCCCGCCGTCAACTAATGCACGCATTATTTATACATTAAAGGACATCATTAAAACGTCATTAGGGCTGCCATCGACCCCATGGTTACGCGGTGCTCGGTATGAATATTCACCGTCCCGTCCAATGTTCCGTTCTTTACTCCGAAGTAACGTGGCCTATTGTTCTTTATACATTCTGCCGGCATACGGAACTCTGATTTAACCAACAGGGACAAATTTTGTTCGTAATTGTTGTACTATAATAATGTTATAGTAATTAGAATTTGGTGATGGGATCTGGAAATAGTTACCTATCACCAAATTTATAATTCTATCTAATTATCTATTTGCCTAACTAAATTAGTACTAGACTTAAGTGGTATCGGGCAGGACACATCGATCGAAGGACTGACGGTCGATGGTGCAGTAAGGCCTAGATTGGCGGCCGCGTGCCGGTAAACGTTCTGGAAGGCTCTCCCACAAGGTAGACCGACGATTTGGTGAAGGTTGCGAGGAACCGCTGGATGCGGACAGCGTAGGATCGTTCGGCGTGTAGATTTTTGAGAGAGCCCTATGCCCGACAGTAGGCGTTATCCGGACAATAATAAGGAAAACTTTGTGCAAGACTTTTTCCTTACGATAATAGATACTAATTTCGCCTTTTTAACCTTTTTAGGCAGTCTCCAGAGTACGAACTTACTACCTACTAAAGACCTTTTCCAAAGAAACTATCGTCTAATTTTTTCTTAACAAAGAAATTAATAAAAGCAAAATTTTTCCTTTTATCCCGTAGCGATAATAAATAGTATCAAAGAGGAAAAATAACAGTATAAAAATGTGCGAATTTGATATGAGTAGCAATGTATGAAAGAAGAAATAAAACAAATGTATAAAGAAAAAAGATTGAAAGAAGTTAGAATGCGAGAAAGTAGGGAAAAACAAAAGAAAGAAACAGAAGGCCCTTACCCACAAAACGAAGAGGGAGAGCAAAAAAAAAATTGTATTAAAGCAATAGTAAACCGCAAAGAGATCGTGCGCAACGCATATAACGAAACGTTCACCGATTACACTGCTGGTACAAAATGGCCGCGTTGTCATAATTGAAACATAACATTAGTAGAAAGTGGAGCACATTTAATTTGCATGGCAACACTGTGAAATTGTGGCGGGGAAGCAACGGGTGCGGTGCGTTCTAGTCTAATAACGCGTCATGCGGCGCGCGCTCAGCCGGGTGCGCGGCCCCTCGTGTCACACGCCGTGCGGGTAGATTGATATTTTAATTCTTACCCTACGCTACTGTTACTCAGTAAAGGAACCACTGTGGACTAAAATCTGAAAAAATCTCTCTCTTTACCTACCACTATCCCATACGGTAGCGGAATCAACTTTCCTTATCTTTTTCCTCTACTTCGCTCTCTCCGCAACGTTTTTGTTTTTTTTTTAAGATAAACTCTTTTATTCCTCGGACTATAGTCGGAGACCTTGTTTGCTTATAAAATACTTATTTGTTTTTATTATTTTTATTTCTTTTGACAGCATTCTCTCCGCGACCTTGTCATCAGTCACTTGGCACTCTCGCATATCTTTTGACACTACATTTTTCAACCTCATCTTGGGTCTTCGACCATCGAGGGCTTTCGCTTCTTCTCCGTTAGAGACCTTCTCTTTAAGTGAGCATACCACCGCAGCCTACTCCTGCATTGTATTGGCGATGTCGCGCATCCCTAAGCTTCCTCGCTACGTCTAGATATACCAAAATACAATTAAAAAAAAATGTTAAATCTATACACACTGTAAACAGCAAAGTTCTATAGGACACGTTTTGAAAAATGCTGGTGTTGCCTGATAGAATTTCCCAGTCATCATCTCACCAACACTTGATTAAGCGCACATAGAATCACCATCTTTGTCTTGTAAACATGTTACAATGTTAATGTGCTTTATCACCGCACAGTCAATACTATTTAAAACCAGGTGATACCAGCTCTAATCTCTTAGATTAAAAAAAACATAGTACACAATATTTTTGCGTCGTGCCAAATAATAGGATTATGGCCTAAAGCCATTTTGTACAACACAAAAACTTTAGCTCAAGTTGAGGCATTAGTTGAAGTCAAACAACGGTCGAAGTTGTGGGACATGAGGTGGGTGACCGCTTTAGTGACATTTGTTCTCGGGTCCCTCGGGGCCCTCGGTGTACCGGGAGCCGAGCGACATCGGTGCTCATAGCTGATCTCATTAGATTTTACTTCATGTAATTGGTACTTAACTTACTGCCGGATCTCTATATTACTATGTAATCGTTCTAACTGCTTGCTATCTATGGTCCTACATTCTTTAAGTTCATAACAATCTTTCTACAGGTTAGTGTCTTGATGTAACTATAATGAATGTTTTTTAAAATGTTGATTAGATTAAAAATAGTTTTATTTTTAAACCATTAAGGTGGCTAAAAAACATACGGCCTGCCTGATGGTAAGCAGTTACCGTTGCCTATAGACGGCTGCAGCACCAGAGGCATCACTGGTGCGTTGTCGACTCTGGAAGAAACTTATAACACCCTTTTTGAAGAACTCCATTCTGAACCTATATAATAGTCCTTCTAATATCTTCCCTTCCTTGGCGTGCGTCCGTACAGAATGAGATGTCGCTAACTTAATGGCTGACTTATGTTATATATATATATATATAGCTATGGTAACAACGACGAACACCAGAGGCACCACTGCAGCTTTGCCGATTCCTGAAAACCCTTATCAAGCCTTTTTTGGAGGACTATACCGAAATTATTATTTCCCCACAATACCTCATTGAACTCAAACCAAATTCACCAGGTCATGGTGCACCCTGCTAATTAACAAACGAGGCTCTGGCTTCCCACCAAAATTAGACTAGAATAGTGGGAGACGGCCCAAATTTTCTACTATTGAGGAAGGCCTATGTCCAACAGAAGATGTCTATCGACTGATGATGGTATTGATAATAACCGGTGTTGTGTTATCGTCATCATCGTATGTGAATTTGTTGTATTTTGTTATACTAATGGCTGTATTGTTGGTTTTGTGTATTGTGTAGTATGGTTGCGATCGTCTAATATAGGTTTTTGTGCGTGTTGCCAGCGCGCAATGCGGAAGCTTGCGCGGGCGCAGCGCAAACTGACAGACGGCCGGTCGCTTTATTTATTTGTTTGTATAAGTTTCACACGCGCCGCGCACCGCTTCCTACTGTCTTACATACCTGCGGGATGTTCATTAATTGTAAACTTGGGATGTTAAGTTAATTATTAAGTAGACATTACCAGTGCCCTGTCGCTGACAGATCCGGTGCATCCCATTCATAACGGCTGATGACTTTCGCGGTAGGTTTAGTGGGTAGGGGCCGTCCAGGCCGAGTCCCACACTTCCCTCCGGGCCCACCCAGGACACCGGCGAAGTGAAAGAAAAAAAGTAGACATTAACAGCGAAATTTTAAAAAAATTGATGTATCTCAACAGTAGACCATACATTTAATTTAGTAAACTCATACATTTTCCGTTACTCGCACTTAAAAAATTTGATATATAGTGACTTACACAAATGTCTCGTTACCTCAGTAATTTGTCTAATTAACACCCTTTAAAATGGAGCACAGTAATGTTCGCATACTGTTTGTAGGCTGCGATAGGAGCTGCGGAGATACTAACTACCTAGTAGGTCTTCATCAAAACAGACCTACCACCAGTAGAATAATTTCTACTACTTTATAAGTTGTATGAAAATCTCTATAGTTTTGTACTCCCAGAAATTACTGTTTACATATATTACTATATTAAATATATTTTGATTCTCTTCTTAACGCAATTTTGATATATTTAAGGGCATCCTTCGCTCCTTGGCTGCGGGTACCGGTTTTCATTTATTCGTATGGTATAAGTATAAAGTTATTGGGATACGGCGCCACGTGAATTTACTTTTTGCATTCATTCGGCTGGTGGTGGTTTCGCGGGCGGATGGTGACCTTTGCGCGTGCGCAACTCCGGCGTGCGGGGACGGTAAACGTGAGGTTTTATAGGCTGCTGTCAGAAACTCGTCCTTTATTGTCACTAACCTTACCGTACCCGGTTGTACCGAGTTTAAATACATAGTTTTTTGTTGCTTACATGGTATTTATAAAATGTACTTATCCGACTACAGTTTTATAAGGATAGACTTTATTATTTAGTGATTCATAATTCTTTGTTAATTAATGATTTTCTGAGCTTGATTACCTAAAAAAATATTTTTAATAACTACTACCTGTACGGAGACGCCGGGATACGCACGTTTTATCTTTTCTTTACTCTTTACTTACTAGTCCTCACGCTCCTTTATATCTCTGTGAACCCTTCGAGTATCTCGTTCCCTACGGATCTCAATGTCGCTCCTCTAAATCTTTACTTCTCAAAATACCAACGCATTTCTCCAAACGGTACAGTAATTCTTTTAGGTTAAAAGCAGTGAAACTCTTAAATGCTCTTCCTCATGATATCCGCGCCTGTCTCTCCTTACCTATCTTTAAGAAGAGAGTTAATGACTTATCTTCACCTATTATTGCACATTTTGTATTTACTACTTTGTTTACTTACAATAAATGTCCTTATATGTTACTATTACTAGTACACGGTACACCTACACAAATAATTAAAATAGTATATCCTTCTTACTTGGGTATGCTGTAGGAGAACTCTTTTTAGGGTTAAGCTCGCCTTTGTGACACTATGTTACCTTTATTAAATAGTATTGTTTTATATGTACACGTGTAAGTGTACATAAAGAATAAATAAAAATAAATACTATTATTATAAATAAAAAATTATCAGAATGCTGTAGTGGAGCGCCAGTGGAGCCCCTGGTGCTGCAATCGTCTATAAGCTACGGTAACCATCAGGAAGGTTGTATGTTTATTTGCCTTAGTAGTATAAAAAAAAGTAAATTTACATTTTGCAATGGAAATAAACATTATCATTTACTTACCGAGATAGATCTTCACTGATGAAGTAATAAATCTTTAAACTATCTCGTCTATTTACCAGATATGGTAACGTATGATGTCTTATAAAGTTCTTGTATGAATTTTTTTTTTATCAGGCGAATAGACAATCTTTATAAATATACTAACGTAGATTAATTAGTAATTTATTACAATTTAAATCATTTCACAATTTAATTATACAAATTTTATATCCACTATCTCTTGTTTGACAGGAAACGTTGTTTGGTTTACGATCTATAACATATACTTTGTATAAACCAATATTTCTACTTTTCATTTTAATTTCATATTCTTAAAGTTATTGATTATTTATAAGTTTAAAATGGAAAATGTTTGGTCTTTTTATACACCAATTTTATACGAATACTTAATTACTCCGCTTCTTCATCAGCCGATAGATCTCCACTGCTTAATATAGGTCTCTCTCAACAGCGGAGAAATTATTCCTCTATTACCTTATTATTACTTAAAAGTAATGAACACATATAAAAAATTTAAATAAATCGTTGATTTGATTTTTATGTACATAATATGTTAACCATATATATCATACTGACTATACTTAAGTAATCTGTAAGTTATCATTAAATCGACACATGCGTGGTAAGTTTCTGTTGCCGGAGACCGTTTAGGTAATTACCACCGCAGTTTCTTTTTCTATCGACAATTAGTAATGTGTAAACATTATTGTGTTCCGGTTTGCTAGTAAATTTTTTTATAGAGGTACAGGTTAATGCTTGACCACGATTCCATCCGGTGTTAAGTGAAGATGTGGTCTTTGATGATAAAGCACATTAACCTAGCAAATGCCTATTTACTCATTTTTTGAAGACACTCACATCGTAATTGGACGGGAACACTGACGCCGGCAAGTTTTTGCATTCCTTAGCTGGGACTTTATTACTGGGGTAACGAGACTTACCACCTTATGTCTCAAAGCGATCACCTTAACTAGTGTGACTTTGTTATGGGCAAGCATATCATTTACCATCGTGAACGTTTCACACCTTTCGTCACCTCGGAAAATTAAAAATAATTAACTGATTATAAAAATTTATTAGTGATTAACACGATATGTCGAATGCGAACCTGGGACCAGAGGCCGGCTGCTGAGCTGCTCCGCCGCAAGTTTTTTCCTCGCAATCTGGTGGGACTGGTCGCGGCCGCCGGATCCTATTATAGAGCGCAGTAGGAAGTGCCGAGTACACCCTCAATTACCACAAAGAAATGGACCAGTGCAAGTTTAACCGTTACACACGCACACACAGTTTGTACAAATTTTTTTTCCTCTTCGGACTATATTCGAAGGTATTATTTGCTTATAATACACATCTGATTTTATAATTGTTATTATGACTGTCTTTATAAACTTATTCTTCTTCTTAAGGTAACGTCTTCTTCCGAAGGTCGGCGATCATTACGGCGATTTGGGCCTTCGATATCGCGGCTC
>DWLS01002140.1:0-18925 GCA_018246255.1 Pachliopta kotzebuea
TTGTCTGGAAGAGATTGCATTATGAGCAATAAGACCGCCCATTGTACATTTTTATTCAATAAGGTGTATATATTTTTTTTGTAACCTGGTGTACAATAAAGAGTTTTTATTATTATTATTGTTACATCTTAATTTCAGGGAATTAGAACAAGTTTATGTCCTTTTAAATAGTTGTTCTAAAAGATCAATGGTTTACGAGACTAAGATATTGGAGAAAGTACAGTCACATTGGGCAGAAAGGAATGATCAACAAATTAATCCCCACTCCGAAGTTATAATTGCAACAAATATAAATGTAAAAGAGCTCCAAAATAATATAAACAGTAAAATAGAATTTGACATGGTTCTAGCTTTTAAAAAATCTGGAAAAGACTACCTTTTGCCATTTGAAAGAGTTATAATATCAGTTTCCGATGTCATGAAAGATGATTTTGATGTCCTTGGTAACTCTAGTCAAGGTAACGTACTTATATTTATCTCTTCAAGAATTATAATGCTAATACCAAGGTTTTTATTAAACTTTATAGTTATTTAATATCTCAATGTAATATTTAAAAAGTAATAAATTTAAAAGTAATTTATTATAACAAATAAAATTTCTAGTTAGTCAACTGACAGCTTGAATATTTGCCAATTTTTGGACTTGTGATAATAAATAAACTGGAAACATAAAATCTAGGCTTACTTTTGTCAAAGAAGCTATTAATCACATTAGATCTGTGCAATCAGTGTGTTTTAAATATTGGAATGAGTACTTTTTATAATTAGTAAAAATTTTATTGTAAAACGTATGTACATTAATAATGGAAATCACACTTTATACTTATATGATATAGAGTATTTTGTTAATTTTCAGATGAACTACACACCTATCTGGCTGTACTTGCTACTTGTGAAAAAGTGGAACTCTCTCTTAGACACATCCAAGAAAGAGAAGAATCATTTATTACAGCTGCTGATATATTTTGCAAATATTTAAAGATGGAAGAATTTGTAACAATTGAAAATGTATTGATTCATCGTGCATCACCTTATCACACACTTCATGGAGTTATGGTGATATATAGAGTTAGTGAACAGAATAGTGGTAATTTCACTGTTAAAATATATTCAAGGTAATATTTTATTATGTTTAATCTATTAAAGTATAATATTGATAACAAGCTTTAAGGTCATCCAGGTCATTGTTATAGGAGGCATACCACTTACTAATAAGTGAATATTCTTCTGTCCTGCTATAAAGCTAAATTTTTGGAAAATGAATCTAGCCTAATTGAAAAGGTCAGCTAAGTATCTTTTCCCTAGATAAAAACTTTGTTTTGAATTGACTTCAAATAAAACATTGACAATAAATAATGTTCCTGTAGCCGATGCTTGGAGACCATTTTCACATAAAGAAATTAAAGGAGAAAATTTTTATTACTATAATTTTTAAAACCATTTGTTGTAGAGTTTGCTTAGTATTTGCAAATCTATCAATATAACATGCATTGCCATTTTTGACCTGGCAACATTGGTGCAAGCATGTTTCTACAACGACTGCTTCATTGTTATTTAATATGTCAAGATGGAGAATGCAAATAAAAAATCTTTATTATCTATTTCAGATGTCCATCACAAGTGCTGGCTTTAATCCATTACATTAATGACATTGTTCCGTTCAAAATTATAGTAACAACACCCATTTACAAAATTACCTCAAATGTGGAGCAGTTAGCTCACTATAATGAGGAAATACCAGTTAAAACTAATCAAGGCATAAATTATTCAGAGTATGCCACATCCATACAAAATCAAACTTCAATGTTGTTGCAATATCTTGATAGTTGTATAATAAAAATGAATGAGAGCAAATATCAAGCTGTACTTGATAAGATGGGCTTTGAAATAGACATTTTTGCTTGTGGCTTAGAAAAATTTTCAGAGTTCAGGAATAATGTACTAAATGAAATGTATAACAGCATTCAGAAAAGTTTGAAATATAAAAATCCCATAACAATAAAAGAAGTATCTCCTATAATGATTGTGGATGATGATTAAACTAAATACTTTTTCCATGGAAAGTTTTAAATGGGGAAAAAAGAAAGTCATGGTGAAAAATGAAATTCCGTTTACTAAGCTGGTGCTTTCTGTACTGAAAATGTCCCAAGGAACTACTAAATACGAAAAATAATACGTTTCATGTATATGACATACACAAATTGTCACTTGCCCAGTGTTGTGCATAATTGGCTATTGGTTCACCCTGACCCCATCAGTTGCATCAACTTTAAGAGGGTTTATGTATTAAGATTACAAATATATTTTTCTTTATGAAGGCTGTGATCTGTTATTAATAAAAAAGTTAATCAATGTAGCAGAGAAAACAGAAATATATTTAAAAATAAAAAAAACTTTTCTGAGCATAACTTTTTTTTTATAAAATTATTATATAAACATTTAACAATATTTACACCTTATATCCTAAAAATAGTAAATGTTTTAAAAAAAATTTTTTAATTCAAATATTTTCTATAAAATTAATATTAACTATTACTAAAGAATATTCCCGATAATTTATCAGGACATGCATTTACATAAATAAAAATTCTTATTGCTAATGAAGTTTTTTCATTAAAAAAGTATGTATACATTTGTAAATATGTAATACAGACTATAAATGTACGAATAATTTAACTTTTAATTGTGATTTTCAGTTGAAATTAGTATTTGCAATAAAATATGCATGTACCTATATATATATATATATATATATATAGGTACATAAACTACGTACTAAGAAATTATAAAATATTTTGTAATAAAAAAGTAAAATAATAAATAATCTTAGAATTTTATAGCACCATAATGTCAGCTAAATTATCTATGTTTTAATTTATGGTTTATATTTAACATTGTATTTACTCGTAATGGAACTTTCTTGTCGTACACTGCCTAGTTTATACCATTGCGGTTCTAATGTCAAACCGTTATATATATAATATAAATGTTGGGGTAAAGTACCTGTACATGTAAACTTCTTGCGACTGCGTGAAATAGCAATGCTCAGGAGTTTTGACTCATTCAATTCCAAAGATCAGTTCTGGCAAAATACTCGCTAGGTCTGGATCTTAAAGTTAAAATCTTTAACGATTTGCTTATATGGGTCTGTCACTTAAAGCCAGAAGAGCATCAGGATTGAATGTCTCGTGATTGTTATATATTTTATAAAAAATATAACTATATCGCTGTAATTAGCTAATAGCATTACTATAAAAATATTACTACATGCTACAATTTTTTTATGACTAACCCACCACCAACGATTTTATACGCAACCAATTATAGTTGACCACAAATAATCATGAGTTTATCACCTACCACTTTATTTTCCTCTTCGTTGTTTTATAGACAAGATTTACAAAAATTATTTTAAAATTTTGTATCAATTAGTTTTACTGCGATAGTATTTTTAATACAACTTCTTAAACTGTGATAAAATTATAGATAGTAGGGAAGAGTCAGTAATAGGAGGATATGATTATTTGTTATCAATATATAATACGTTAACCCATTTCTAGTGGCTTTATCTTTATTATTGTAATAAATAGTTTAAACAGGTCATAACAAGTAAATTCTATCTAGAGCAAGATTCATTGTCAGGTACTGGGAAGCTTTGTTTTGCTGCCCGACTCTGATTATTATTTACAATTATTTTATTACATCTACGTAGTTAACCAATATGTATCCCTTATTATTTAATGAACATAATAAACTTATCAAAATAACCAATTACGTAAATACATAACGATAGGTATAATATTACGTGAAATTAAAATAACTGTTAATTTTTTAAAAATAGATTTGCATTTACTACATAATTCTACTATTGCATTGCACTTCCGGCCATTTATTTCTACTTAAGTAACGATTTTATTATTAATTACAAGTTTAAATTAAAATTAGGCATAATCTTACAGGTTCTAACTTATTATTTCTATCTATTGCACTAGCTATTGCACAAGTTTTTTAAACACTTATTGCACATATTCTTTCAATTATTAAGTTTTAATGTTTAATGTTGCGTAAACTGTTTCTAAAACTTTTATTGTTACTTGAGTTCTCATCACTTGATGACAATTTTCTAAAACTACCGAAATATACTGAATGTGTCTCAGTACTCTCTGCACCAGATTCACTTCGGGCCTCGTTCTCAGTATCGTCCGTATCACTACAATTTAATATTTTTGCTATAACTAGTTTTCTTTGAATTACTTGTCTGGAACCTGTAGAATCACTGCTCAGATAGCCAGAATCTTCTATGTTAGTCCCTTTTCTTCGTCTATATTTTGTCCTACTGTGTCCATCATCTTTTCCTTTAACAAAAGTATTGGTATCGACACCAGCATCACAACAATTTTTACTAATTCGACGTTTAGAATTCCTGTAAGAAATGCTTGGTTTGGGAAGAAGACTTAAAACACTATGTGTAGAACTAGTATAATCCTGTGACGGAACTGTATCGTCAATGGCGGCTATACATGGATCAGGTTCAACTATTGATTTTAGTTCATTTGAATTATTTATGCGAGTGGTGTCTACTTCAATATTAGTATTTTCCGCTCGCTTGTGTGGAATAGTTGGTTTATCGTATAAAGAAACATCTTGAGTTGGTGGTAATGGAGGTAAAACATCGGGCCTGGCCAAATTATGAAGTTGTTTAATTGTTGGCGGTGTACATTGACGTTGTCGTTTAGAATGTCTGTATTCTAGTGTTAATATTCGACTTTCTGCATACCACTCACTATCGTCTAAAGCATCTTCCGTGTCTTCAACAACTTTTACTTCACTATTAATACCAGATGATACTTTTAGCCCATGATTTTTATCATTATTACTTCTCAGACTATTAAATTTCGGTTCAATATCGAAGTTAGTAGGTGATTTTTTAAATGTTCCACTGCTTCTTAGTTGAATACGTTGGTTTGATTTATTATTATCATCGTCTATAGTTTTAATGAAATCTGTTCGACTGAACTGAATGTTCTCGGTATACTCTTTGTGTTTGGGATGTTTTCGGTCTAGAGTATCAGGTTCAAAACCATCTGACTCGTGTATCTTTATATAATTTTCGGGGGAATCTTTTACTTCGATTGTTAAACATCCAGGTTTTTCTTGAAGATCTGCATCCATATTAATATTTTTTCTACTGCCTATTGAACATTCTGAACCACTTGGTGAGGAAGGCGTACTTCCGAAATTATAATTATTATTAACGTATACTTCACTTACTAAACTATAATCGCTTTTCGCTTGTGTACTGTTTAAAATTGCTATAGGATTTAATAACGTTTCTCGGTGCCTCGCTTCAATAATTTCATAGTGGTTTTGTCCTACGCAGATATCTCTTTGCGGCGAAGGGGTATTGCTACTACTGCTAGAATGAGTTTTATATATAGCATTTCTCATCATGAGTTCTTCTTCTAAAGGTAAAGCGTTACTTAAGCTTGGACTAGCTTGAGAAGATGGAATCTCTAGATAATCAATAGACGCCAAGTTCTTTTTTTTGTTTGTGGTTCTCTCCAAACTATCTGTTTCGTAATCGTTTCCATTAGGACTTTCAGATTTATTTCGGGTATTGGTGCACAGACCTTCAATATCAAAAGTTTTGTTGATAATATTATCTTCGTCAGAACTGCTTACATTATCTAATTTCGAACAATGTTCTAGAGCGATAGCTTCATTTACCATGTCCGGTAGGGAGTTATTATTATTTAAGACTTTATTTCTGCACTGTAACATTTTATAACTTCTTGAACTGCCTGTTCTGCAATCATTAAAGGCAATATCATCATTTATCATTGATACATTCTGGCAATGTTGGAAGCTATGTTGACAATCAAAATTTTCATGTTCAGCTGTAGGCAAATTACTATTTCTTAAAGATGGCTCTGATCTCACAGATCGAGTTGAAGATCTTTTAGGAACATTACGTAAGTTGTCGCAAGAATATATGGAATTAGAATCAGAAGAGCTGGTTTGTTTTTTTAAATGACACATATTCTCTGTAACTGGTAAACATGGAAGGCTATCTGAGAAATGGTTTTGGCTAATATCGGATAACATGTCATTGTACGTAATTTCATGTTTTCCATTTGGAATATTTTCCAGCCATTTACGAATGCTGATTTGTTTGTCACCCTTAATATTAAGGCAACTAGAACATTTAACGACATCACTTTTTATGTGATTTATTAAATTGTCATCACTTTTACAGCCTGGACAGCCTACACAGCTCACAGATTTCTTTCTACTATTTTCTCTTTTAAGGCTGAGAAAACTTCCACTACGTTTGCTTCCCAAACCGTGATAAAGATCTAAGCTGTTTCCGTTAGATGGATAAGTTTCTTCTTCTGGTATTTCGTTTAAAACGGGATGAAAACGTTTAGCTGCCATTTTATGCTTTGCGATTGATATAACTTCTCTTATCTTTGTTAAGAATTCAAGGGCCGCTGGAGGTGGTTCCTGGAAAATATTACATCGATTTATATGACTGCGGTAAATATTTAATATTGAAAAAACTTAGTATATACTAACAGCCATTAAATGAGGTTCGAAGTATGCAGGATTGAAGTAAAGTTTTCGTCTAGTAGTGCCAACCGGTCGCTGTATTTCTCTATCGTCAATGGTCTCTACAATTGATACATGTTCATCGGGTAATTTTTCTATGCTGGACTCATCTCGATGTGACACGTCGGAATCATTTTGATGTCGCAACTCATGGTTATGGAGATGAACGACTGCAGATGTAGTTTGTTTCTAAAAGAATATAAATAGATATAACTACTTGTGTTTTTAAATTATTTTGATACTTTTATTATGTAAGTAAGAGCTTTTTTTTGTTTTGGTGGGAAATCTTCTAAAGATAATCTGCTTCTGGGGGGAAGTTAGGGTTATGTGGGATTTATACCCACTAAAACTCCTCGGTGGTCATCCTCAGTATATTGCGGAAGGCCCCGGCATCTCCTACGGAACTCACCGGTGCCTCCCTGCACTGCTGCTAAGCACTTCCACGGGAGTTCTCTTGCCCTCCTCAGCATAGGCAAAATGCTACAAGAAACTACGAGATCACTTCGTACTTGTTGTCCAACCCGGGCTCATACAATGGACAGTAGGGCCCCCGCCCTCAAAGCCCGCGAACTCGAAAACCCTTTCAGCGGCCTTCTCCGTGAGGGAGTCCTATTCTTGATAGCCTGAGACTACAGGGCTAATGTAAGTTTGACCTACCTTACAAACATTGTCCTCGCTACGTGAACTACTTCCAGCAAATTCATCTGAATCTGACATATTGCTTCCAGAGTCGCTAGCAAAATTCCCTTTGTTGTCATGATATTGTCTAGTTAACAACGGGTTTTTCTTAATAATTCCATCATCTTGTCCAAGAACATTAGGTATTGTTTGCATACGTTCATTATTTATGCGTACTATGTCGCGTTCTGTAATTATTTTGCCATCTTTGCTCTTTAAACTTTTTATCTTTCGTACACTGTTTTTATCAGGTGCTGCTTTTCGTCGTTTTCTTATATGTAAGTACAAGAAAACAGATGCAACGTATATAAGGCCAAGGAGGAGTGAACTGATACCAATCACCACGTATTCTGTAATAGTCAAACCAGGTGTGGTGGGAGTCATTGCATTTTGTGCATTCGTAGCGAACTGAACCTCTGTGATATCTAAAAAAAGGATTTATTAGAAACAGACAGAATAACAAAAACTGTGTATATTAACGCCAAATTGCAGCAATACCACTGCGTAAAAAGGACAGGACAGGATTATCCAAAAAAGATAATTTAATCAATAAAAGTATTGTTTAAAAAATTAGAACATACTGTTAGCGGGTCGAGGTGGAGTTCCCTGCACTCTGAACGCGACGCAGGGCGTGAACACACCACGAAGATCAAGCGGAGAGGAAGGAACAGCCGATACATCTCTACACAGGAGCCTCACCACCATTACCCGTCCGGTCATGCGTGTGCGCAGTTCATCCTCCCCACTCCACTAAAATGTGTGATTGTACAAGTTGCTTGTATATTTATATATAATTACTGTGAATCTTGTGTAACAAGACAGTTTTATTCTGTGAGGGGAGGACATGTCCGAAGCTAGTTTGGCTCCAAGGGAGAGTTTAAATATATTGTCACATGTCAGCTACAAATCACAATTTCGTTCATATAAACCTCCTCGGTGGGTTACGTGGGACATTGGTATCCCATTCTACTGAGGACCACATGTATAACAATAAGAGACGAACCATACTGTGCATACGAATGTAATACTAGAACATTGCTTTTGTAGGCACCATGGCAATTTGAAGAATGTTCTGCTCGACTAGGATACATTAAATGTAACCAATTTCAATTATAAATTACAACAGTAAAATGTACATAATACATAATTGTTTGCTCACCTGTAAGAATGTTCGACCTTCATCTCTGAAAAGGCTAAACGGTACATCCGCGTCGAGAGTGTTTCGTAAATCCAAAAAGCCCTTCCGAGTAAGAAACTGTGCACCTGATACGGCGCATATTGGTGTTTTAACATCTGTAACGAGCACAATTTATGTTATTAACTTACTTTCTAAAAATGTATAATATTGCAGAAAGTTTCGCAACTGAAACTAAAAAAAGCTTATGATCTTCAAAATAACCATTACCAATAAGTCAATAAAAACTAATTCAAATAAAATAAGTACTAAAATACTATCAACCACTTGGAGCCACTGAATCACAGACAGTCCATAAAACTTTTAAGGCAGAACTAATACAAATAATGCATTTTTTATAATGTAATACAAAATAATATGTTAAGATGTCTATAACTTACTTTGAAACGTAATTTCTCTGGATGGATGAATAATTTGCCCTTTTAAAGGCAAATATACAAATGGTATACGTTGCACACCAATACCTGTACCAAAAGTCGCCAGAGAACATTCTGTAAAAAAACAAATTCATTGATGTTAAGGATAAGTAACACAAATACTCAACAGATTTAATACCACCATTTTTTTGATTTTATGGGACGTCATGTGTAAGGGAATTAAGACTAATACCTCATCATTTGTAAGATAAGCTTACTTTAAAATCGGGAACGATATAAATGACGCCCGTAATGCATAATTTCCGGTAATGGCGCTGACATCGTCGTTTAGCAGGAGACTGTAACTAATTTCTTAGGATCTCAAAAAAATAACAAATTTTAAGTATCTGTTTCTGAGGTGGATGTTTCCTGTAAAGTTATGACAATCGTTAAACGACCGCTTCGGTATTAAATATACGTTAACGCAGCGAAAAAAATATTTAGTATTAAGAAATATCATGTTTTAGGTATTAACTTGACACATTGAATATTATGAGTTAGTTCACGCTGGTATAAACATGACAATTCTAACATATGCAGGTTTCTTCCATCTGAAATTTTTAAATCCTCGTCTTAGAATCGGTTAATTTCCGTTTTCAAATCCTGTTATATTTCTGGTAAACTCAGTTAAAAAAATGCCTTATTAGTAAAAATTGGTAGCCTAAGACGAAGTACGTAATCATTTTTCAAAACCATTTGTGTCAAATGTTGATTTTAATTGTATGTGTATTTTAAGAGGTAAAGTACATTATAAAAAGAAAGAAGTATACTTGGAATCGATTGAAATAAATTCTGGGGTTTATTTTTTTTTATGTAATCTTACCTGGGAGATCATCAACACAGAGTTCCCTATCTTCTCTGAAAAGCGGTGCCCGCTGCGGACATGCGCACGCGCATTGTGTTGCGCCGACAGTTTGCGGAGCAGCGCCCGCGCCATGCTCCGCGCACTGGGCCGCACCGCACTCACCACCTGTATACAAATAAAAAATATGACATTATCGAGTTGCACGATAATCGCTTATAGTTAAAATTAAATTATTTTGGGTATATTGTGATCGTGAACTCAAATGTCTAATATTTTACTATTATATCATATGTTTGTTTCTATAGTCTATGAAAGTCCCGTCTTATTACACGAGGACCTTTGAGGATAATGAAAAATACAATTTTGTCGATTTCTTCACTTTTAAAAGTAAGTTGATGAAATATTTTAGATATTTATTTTTTTACATAAACATTTTGATGTAAATGTAATAGTTATGTATGATGTTATAGTTTCAATTCTTTAATAAATAATGATTAAATATTTATGTATATATACAATATTATAGATATATATATTACCAAGGAATATATATTACCAAGTAGTGTGAAAACATCGCCGGTGTCGCGGCGCGCCAGGTCGCCGAGCGAGGCGGCGGCCGCGTAGGCGAGGCCGCTGGCTACCAGCAGCAGCGCCGCCATGCTGCTCGCCGCCCGCGCCCGCCGCACCGCCCCACAACCTTATCGCCCATGCCGCACCTATTCATAAATTTATATTACCATTAATACTATATTTATAGGTGGTAGGTCTCTGTTGTTGCAGACCGTCTTGGTAAGTACCACCACAGCTCATATTTCAGCCGCCAAACAGTACTATACAAACATTACTCTGTTCCGCTTTAAATTGCGTTGTATATACTGAGGTAATGGAACTTAACACCATGTCTTAAAGCATAAATATGGTGCAGTGTACACCATCTTAACCAGTGCCGCCTTGCTTATCTCGTCGCATTTTGTAATAAAAACAGTAATACCAAAAATTTTAAACAGCATTTTGATTTCATTTACGTCATCATTGACGTAAATAAAATTGTATAATTTTGTACGTAATACTTATGTAACGTACAAAATTCAAAAATTTCATAGAAAAAAAGCCATTTATATAATCTATTACATATTTTGCGATATTAAGTCATAATCAAGGTAAATATTATTTTAAAGCAAATAAATATTAACACAATATAAATACATAAGCAACCAGAGAATTACTTGAACAAGATACTAAACTTAAATATTTATAACAGATTTTCATTGTGTTGAGCGTTATCTAAATACATGATCCGTCATTTTTACTATAGCCAAATTATAACATTAGCCATTTCATTTTTTACTGCTGCGACATCCTGTTGTCAGTTTACATATAATTTTTCCTCGCGATGTTTCGCACGGTGAAGCAAAATATCGAGCTTTCGCGAGTTTCTGCGCGAAACAGTACGCTTCATAATGGGAGCTTTAATATTTACATACAAATAACGCGCGGAACCGATTTTCATAGATTTTTTTTTATGAAACGTGTGATGACTAAACAACTGCACATACATTCAAAATTTCACATTAATGCTTTAATTTCTTTTTTCTAACAAAACGGATATGAATAGGTCGTTTACCTGATTGTGAGTACCTGACAAAATAATTTAGTCCTACATTATGTCAATCAGGGATCGATACTGTCCATGTAATGTCATTTTATCAACTATGGGAATTGCACCAGTGAATTGTGCTTAGATGTTAATAATATCATTAGATTCTTGTATACTTAAACAATATCTAGACTCGATTTAAACTCTAACCGTATAAATAAATAAAAGTAAAAAGTTTTTATTAAATATGAAAATACCTGTATCTATCATGATAACCCGCTGAGGGTAACAGTAACATAACTGCTTCAATCATTTATTTATTCTCAACACGAGTTAAGATAAGTTGTTGTCTAAATATACACTGATTTAATAAAATAAATCAAAACATTACTTATAAATTATAAAACATACTGTTTGTATTTAGTAAGACATCAAATTAGAATTTTAACACCCATGTTAAGTATCAATAATCAATAAAAAAAACGCTAGAATTATTACATAATAATCATTAATGACATGATTTACAGTAATGACGTTGTAAAGTAACAATCAACAAATCAAGATCATTTGACATGTGAATGAAAGTAGAGGCGCAGACAAATTGTAACAAGAGGCTAGTGAGTGAAAGCCTGCGCGATGTAGCAAAAATTCAACAGCATTGTGTTCATATTCGATTTCACTTTGTTCTCATGCTGCTTTTATCATGTTTTTCATATATTTTCTTTTTTATTTTCTATTACACATATTATATGCGAAATCAATTAAAAGAATGTGTAACTAACTGAAATTTTAACTATTTCAACTCAAGCTTTCACATTTGTTAATGAAACTGTTCGTTTACATCTGTAGTCTTATTGTATTCAGGTTTAATTGCTCTAACTATTTTTTGAAATGCCAAACATGCATGTATATTTTACTTGAAAGGCTCCAAAATTTACAATTTTCAGAAAAGAGATTGATTTCGTGACTACGATGACTATGTGACCATTGCTCAGTACTAAAAACAATATGGCTAGTGATAGTATCGTACAACACATTATTATGACATTTTTTACTAAAATTATCATCTATAGATCTACATATGCTTTACTGTAATTGGTGATTTTATTAGTGTTTGGAGATGTAGAGCTGCGCCCAAGTAGTGTTTGCACCTTCAGCACGTGTCATTAACATAATATTGACATTACCAATCTTCGTCTACAGTCGACGAGGTGACCGTTTGTGAACACGCAAACATCGATCTATAAAATCGAAAACTGCTGTACTCGAAATGTTTATACTATTTCTAAAGCAACCAATGTTCTTAGGTATAATGACGTAAACAAACTTGCATAGTGGTAGGTCGGACTCCCCGTAGATACAACAGTACTTTTAACCATTTGTTTCTCTAAACATCGTTTGAAATAGTAACTAATACGTTTAAATGATAAATTATGACTTATTGCTACTATTTGTTACTTATTTGTAAATTATTTAAATTTACTTACATGTCAGTATTAACCCACTTCGTAAATTAATATTTGATTTTATACTCCTTCACATGTGAAGGTACGGAAGTAATAAACATATTTCTCGTTCTTAAATGCCTGCAGGTACGCAAAGATGGACTATTGTTACGTTAGAAGACACAATATTTAGGTACGAAGAAACAATGACCACAAAGGTTACATTTAAGTTTTACTATTTGTCATTGACGTACCGTTCTGTAGAGAGATGGTAATTTGTGGTGTAAAGTGTAGTGTTTGAGGGCAAATAGATTTTAAGAGAACCTATCATAGAACAGTAACGGAAACACAGAATTAATATTGATGAGAATTATTTGTGAGTGGCACACTATTATTGTTTATCTACTGACGAATAGTGATATACTTAAAGATTAAATCTTTTTATGTTTCCCCGGCGTATTCATTACGTAACATGCCTAAACACTTTGTACACTGATTCGTTAGTTAATAACGTGTTAAAATATGAAACCACAATATGTATGTGAGTGTATTGTAGGTACGCGTGAGAATAATCTCTTCGTTGTGTTGTAAATTTTCGCAAAATTACTATGATGTTGTAAAGTTGCAATTCTTAAGTAGAAGCATACCTTAAAATCAGGTTTGGACTGAGCTTTGCTTTCTTAATGGAGATGACACAGCGGCCAAGATGTAACTTTGATGGCTAAAATGTAAAAGAAGACAGTTTTTTTTTGTGTCGCTTTTATCATTACTTTAGTAATAATCCCTTTGGAGTTACGCTTACAAGTTAGAACTGTTTATTTAAAATTCATTAAAATTTATAATAATAAGTTCATTGACTTCGACGGACTAACTAAATTGTTTTGGCTCTTGTTTAAAAGATTGCACATCAACTAAATTTGATTATGGTGATATAAAATATGTTAGTTAATGCAATTTGTAAATTATATTAGTTTTAACAGGAAGGTTATACAAACAGATGCAAAACAGTTGATTTTTTAAATATGAACTTTCTACTTTCCATAGTGCTTCTACGTGCCAAAGGAGTCTACTTTCGAGAAATTAAACTGATTATATACTCTCCTCGAATAATATATTACATGTAATTTATGCGAACACCGCGATGATGTCATGTAAACACTCCCGGAAGTGACTGAATGACTATGGAGAAGTCAAGATCTATTTACAGATAGATATTAACGGATACCGCTGTCATGTATAAAGATAATAATTGATGTATCACTAACCACTGAATAGAAGGTCTCGTGCGGATATGTACAAGTCCAATTGGAGAGTAAGAGTTTTAGTTTAAACATAATAACCAGCTCGTTTCTTAGCGGGACCAACTTGCGGGACTCTGCGAGCTAATTTGTAACTAATGAAATAGTTTTAAGGTTTAATTTGTGTTTTAATGATACTGGAGAAGATTACAGTAGCGGGTATGTGTAGCTTCGGGCACCGGGAATTGACACCGGTGGAACGGGTTAATTGTCAAGTATTATTTAGTTCTAATGTAGAGTTAGAGTTCTTCATACACTTATGATGATAAATGATTAGTAGGTTAAGGCATTCTGGTTTGCATGTGGTTCCGTTTGCTAGAGGCGGTAATTGCAGGAATGTAGTTATCTAACATTCATGAACTCGTGCTGATAGTTACGGACACTATAAGTTAATTAAATAGGTTACTAAGTGAGCATCGTGTAGCTTAATTGTTTATAGATATAACTGCGTGTAATTATTACTTACGTGTTGGATTTAATCTGAATACGGTAAGTTTTAGTTCTGCGATTTTAATTATTTGTATAAATATCCGTTACTTATTACTATTTAATATATTTTTCAATGTTTTCCGCGCCTTTTTATTTTAATTTTTATATACATCAAAATATTAAACATACAATAGTTGATTTTTATTATAAAACAATTAAAATATCTATTAGAATTATTCAGTGCCATTGATGAGCCCCTCGTATTCACTCTTATGTTATTTATAGATCATATTTTGAATTAATTTGAGCATTCAGTACATCATGTCTACATTAGCTATATTTATATATCCACCAGTATGAGATACATGTATATTCGCCAGTGGACGTCTATCGCCTGATGATAGTTATTTAAAAAAATATATATCTGTATAAAATTTGTTTTACCTGTCACTAGCATTAAAACTGAGTCGAGTAGAATGCAAACAAATTATTCTCAACCGATAGATATAGCAGTATAAGTATAGGAATCATCAGCGTGTGTGAAGTTTGCGTTAGTCTCATTAAAGTTATTCTTTATCTGTCTTTCTTTACGTTTAAGCTCAGATCATACCACAGCTTCATTCCCATCTATTTAAGTTCACAAAGGCCTAACTATCTAATCACGTTGTAATTTTAGTGTCAAAGCTGTCAAGCAGCAGCTATTAATTATTACCTGGGTACCGGCAGTATTTATTAGGACCATTACAATTACTTTGATTTATTAATTTTTGGTACTTAGCAAAGAGGTCTCTCATAACGCACACCCCGTTACCTAACATTGTATTTTATTAGTCTAACGGTTGACATTGTAATCCTCTAAAGATGAATATTTATTATCGATTAAGCTACTCCTGTGAGAAATAGCAGTAATGAAAACTAAGTTCACAGGTTTTTTATCTGCAGTTTAGTTTATTTTCAGTCTGAAACTTGACCTCAATGAAACCGACGATACTGCTCGTTCAGAATGGTCTGGCCCTCATATGTTGACCACCAGGCAAGTTCACCAAAATTCTATCACCACCTAAGTTTAACTTACTATAGATACGTCGCTAAAATGTTTAAAGTTTAAAAGTATTAATGTAATTCTTGTATCTAGATTAAACCAGTAAATATCACACTTCCTGATGCCGACAGTTCTTCCTGATCTTGGAAGGTAGTTTTATCCCTTTTTTTCGTAAAATGGATGGTCAATACATACCAATGGACTCTATAAAATCTTAAATGCACTACCGGACAGCTACACTTGCAGGAGTAGTAGCAACACTAGGTTAGGTTAAGGTTTATAGGCCGTGGGCCCCGTGGTCCGCGTGCCCAGTGTCGGATGAGCTGTGTATACGTCGTATTAGACAAGTCAGCGCTATCATCAGCAAAGAATATATATAAAATCTGTTTCTACGGCGATCAGTTCTAGCAACGCTTCCAGCAGGCAAGTTATACTAAAATAAATAATATAAAACCTCCACAAACATTAAGATAAGTGCCAATTTTTAAGGTTATCGTTTTGAAGGTTAATGTTCGAAACAATTTAAATCATTAAAGTTTTTCTCTTATATATTGTGGCGATACTGGCCACTATATTCAGAGGCCGTCTAAAAAAAGAAGAAACAATTGAGGCTCTCAGATTAGCGTCGTGCATTACAGCCATGTAAAAAGTTCTTTGAGATTTGTATAACGCTAAATTTATTAAGTACATGTAAATTACATCTAAAGGATTTGTATTATTTTATAAAGATTTCTTTCCCGCCGCTTCTTTCTGGCGTCAAGAAAGAGACGCCACACCATCACAACCAGCAAAAGTGCATAAACGTGTCGTGTTCAAAAAGTGATCTCCAACGTTTCTATTAGTTATAACCGTTTCGTTCTACGCCGAACATTCGTTTGGGTTGATTTATTTACGTGAACTTTCTACAAATTGTGAGACTTCTTAATTAATAAATAACCTACAGACTAACCTAGTGTGTGTGTGCTACCAAACTACGAGTCACTCTCTGTATCACAACAAAACGATGCAGAGCTCGCAGCTCTTCGACAAAGTTCGTCCGGGCCTCAGTTTTCTCCTGTGTATGTTCCCGGTACGAACATATCAATTATATGCGATGTGTCTTTTTTTTTACGTATGAAGAGATTTATGTACAGATGACATTCATCAAGTCGCATTTGGCCAATATGGAGGAAAAATTACAGTGACTGTCTTTGTGATAGAAGACTTAAAGGTCCACTGAAGGGAATATCAAGAGAGCTGTCCAAGTTTTTATCTTAATTGGTGATGTTAAAGTGATCGATATGTGACACTATGGAAAATTAAAGCTCAGTCATATTTACGCGAAACGATGATGGATCGTTTGTAATTCATATCTATGTTAAAAGGATCTTTATCTTAAAAGGATCACAAATAGATCTGATCGGGCGTATCTAATGATGTCGTTTTTGTTCAACAGCATCTCCGAGACAGTTAGCTCGGCTGACCAGTCACAGGTGTACAAATATTTACACCCACTTGGGGCAGACTCCTGCTTCGACCAACCGGTCACTTTGCTTAGCGTACGACGATTTAACGATTTTTGTGAATGAAGACTAAGGTAAATTTTTAATAAACGTTTCTTTCTTATCCATTATCTATGATAAAACGTTACAAAATATCTAAGAAACAAATTAGAAAAAAATATATCAACATGAAGAAAAACTTGCTCAAATTTTTTAGGATTTATTTAGTAGGATTAATAAGGAACAAAATCTAGACATCTAGTCCTTTCTATAACTTTTTCCTTCTTATTTTTATTCATTTTAATTTTTAATTATGTGAATTTATTATATTGTTTATTATTTTGTAATAACTAACGTTGTTTTTAGAATCTGTGTATGATATAGGATACGTGTAAATATTAAAAACTTAAATTAATATTCCTACATAAAATGTTATTTAATCATAAAGTTATAAATCACATGTTGATTTAAAAAAAGTTACAAATTGAATAATTAGTGTGTCTTTGGCGTACTTTGCTACACTCTGGCGACAAAGCGATTACGGGCGATAACAAAACATGGATTTATTAACATTAAGGGAAAATATTTCAATACTTAGTTAAATATAGCAAAATTATGAACATAATAATATGAGATAATGTGATATTTAGAGACCAAAATGTGATTAATTTCTTGTTTACAAATTTCAAAATATTTCTTTGTGTCAAAATTACAAAGACGCTGCTGTATAAATTTTCAGCCGATGAGGTTAAAACATTTAAAAGGATGGTACTGGTGATGGAAGTAGTAATAGGTTTTTAGTTAAAATGTAGTTCTAGTGAGCATCCGATTTAGTGGAAGTCGTCAAACAACTCAGTTTGAGAACACTTGTGCGGCTCGGTGTCCAAATATTACGTACTCATAACTCGCGTACTACGAAATATTAGAATAAACAGTTTGTAGGAATTGTTAGACAATGCGCACCGCTTTATTCTAAGTAACTTACAAAGTAACAACTTTAAATTCTTATAAATTGTACTTTTCAGGTCTTTATTGTTCCGGTTTAGATGGTAGTGTGACGTTAAAAATTAATCTCCATGTTTTACCTTTTGAATATCAGGAAATGTGTGTGAGCTAAATATCAGATTAATGTTTGTAAAGTACCATCAAAAGTTAAACAAGTATTTATGTTTATGTCTTATAAATTTAATAAAACATTTTTAGATGAACTGTACTCATATACAAAGGCCGCTTAGGAAATTAGTTGAGTTATTTTTTAAATACTCTTTTTTGATAATAATGTTTGGCAATTGAGTTCTTGACTATAAGTCTTCAATTTGTTTCAATACCGAGGATGTAAAGTAAAGCAGGCAGTAATAACTTATTGTCGGTTTAAGCTCGGACGTCGCCCATGCGTACATAAGAAAGTCATAAAAGAATTGACTTTGTTTCACAGTGATCACAACTAATTACGATACACTGTTATCTGATACTGCGCTACATCTTGGCAAGGCTTCTTAAAATCGCAATAAAATGGAATAAGCTCATAAAGTTTATCGACGATATAATGTAGAATTGGGAGCGGTCGGTCGCCGCTCGTTCACGAGTTAATGTCACCGCGGTGTATCCAGTTAAAGGTACTTTAAAAGACTTTAGACTTTGAAGTGTTAATATTTGCAGTCCGATCTGAGCAAACTGAAGGTATAAAATAATCTAATTGACGCAATAACATCACCCTACAACAAAACTGATGGGACCGAGTTCGTTTTCATATGCGACCGTATCCATTATTTTGCGTACGGATTTATATTATATTTTGTTCACGACTTCCATTAAATGAGAGTAACTACATGTTACTAAGAGAACAAGCAGCTTACTGTGATAAAAAAGAGCGGGCATTATCTTTTACATTGATTTTACATCACTGCTATTATGTAATATATAGATATTT
>DWLS01002141.1:0-18923 GCA_018246255.1 Pachliopta kotzebuea
AAATAAATAAATTTTACTGAAAGATTATATCATACATAACATACATATAAATGCTTATAAATATTAGGAGTCTGCCAGATATTACTGATGTTATCTTTCGGAAGTAAAATTATAGATACAAAAGTGTACAGTACAATGTTTAAATGCTATTTAAACAATTACAGACGCAAACGACAATACAGTGGTACATAAGAAATATTCAGTATTCATCACTAATACACAGGAACAGTTACCGCAGTATCTAAATACTAAATTCTTTAATTCATGAATGTTGCCAGTGATGATACGTTAGAAGTGAACCTTTACAATGGATCTTATGAAGATGCTCAAAGTCAAACAAAAGGCAGAGGGGAGGACTGTGCTCGGAGTAACTCTGAATCAGTAATAAGGAGATCCATAGAAAAATTAAGGTCACAAACATAGCCTTAAGGTATGCTAGACTTAAGTGGCAACGGACACACTATTTGAAGGACTGACGGCCGATGAGGCATTAAGGTCCTAGAGTGGCAGTCGCAAAATAATATACGCTGGAAGGTCCTCACAAGGTAGACCGACGATTTAGTGAATGTCGCATGAAGGCGCTGGATCCAGGCAGCACATGATCGATTGAAAAGATCTTTGAGGGAGGTGTATATCTTGCAGTATACATTTATCTGCTGATGATGAACTTGTTGCCACTTACAGCACTGTCGATGTTCTCCTCGCATCTCCCACTGTCTATCCCATCGCGCCTCTCAAATAGAGTTCCGTTCAACCTGTCCAGCTCCGGTCTATAGGAATTGTACGTCTTCGGAAGGTCTCTCCATGCCGTGTTGCTCGCGTTAAACAGTTTCGCTGTTTCCGGTGCTGTGGTCCGCGAGGTCGCGCACTCTTTCCCTTGCATGCGCAGAAGCAGTTCTGGTATCCACATATTTAAACCGAAGCCGCTGAAATTTTTTTTTATTAACATCCAATTTAAACTCAACACTTTGTCTTCATATGTTTTATTCTTCGTATTAAATAAACGTAATAGATTAAGATAATACGACGTGTGATACTTACGCAGCCATGTTGGCAAAGAAGAAGAAGAGTATCAACGTAGACTTCCAAGCGTAAGTCTTGGAGACAAACATCTTCAAATCCCTCAGCACACCGATGAACAAAGCTTTCGTTCTGTTCTCATCTCCGTTTATAGTCTTAGCCAAGAAAATGTTATCCGTTATTAATTTCTTTATCTGGAACATGAAACCGTCAAGGTCAAATAATAATCCAAATGTTAAATATTGATGCGTTTAGATTTTTTCCAATAACTGGATGTAATCCAATATATACCCAAAAAAGAACATTTATTAATGAATAAGACAAAAATGCAAAAACCAAAAAAGTAAATGGCAAATTTGAGGTTAATATAAGAAATTCAACAAACGAAAAAAACTATTAATCAAGTAAACCAAAATTTGAAAAAACTGAAGTACCGGCCGGTGGGGAACTTCTTGCATATTTTGCATTTTTCATCATCAGCTAATAGTGGTCCACTGCTGGACATAAGCTTCCCCCAATAGTGGATGAATTTCGGCTGTCACCGACCACACTGGCCCAATGTGGGTTGGTGGAAAGCCAAAACTTCGTTTGTTGATTAGCAGGGTGAACCACAAACATGTAAGGTAGGCTTGGATCCCCTGACTTGTTGTGTGGGACCTCTTACAATTTTTGGTTTTACAAATTTATATTTTGTTAAAATTAATTAAATCTACAAAACCTTAAACTCCTCGCCGACTCCTACATTGCTCTTATGGATTTTAGTTAATAACTTCAACGCTTTGTCACTTCTGTTCGTATCACAGAGAAGTCTCGGACTCTCCGGAAGGAAGAAAAGCCATATTCCCGCCAGGAAGCCCGGGATACTGCCGAGTGCCAAGAACAGCCTCCAAGAATGAATCGGCAGCAGGGTTGTATAGTTATGTAATTTGAACGGTATCACCAACCACGCTAAAGCTGTAATAGATTTTTATAAATTATAAAACACACATGACTAGCACAGATTTTGCATTTCGTTAGTGCTCAAACGGAGCTGTATCAAGTGATATTTAAAATTTGATTCCGGTGCCGTATATGGGGAAGTATCACATGAAAGCATTGTCAAAAGCCGGAATATTGAGAATGTATACATTTTACCATGTATAGTCTCTTGTAATAACATCATATAAAGAAAAAAGTATTGCCAAAAGTTGGAAAATTGGGGACGAATAAATTTTACCATTAACAGCCTCATTGTCATTTAACATCATATATAAGGATAAAACTAAAACGTCTGAAATATCAAGATGTAAATAGAAGATATATAGAAGAGATGTAATAAATAATAATATAATTTTAACAATTTCATTAAATTTCTCTTTAACAAAAGCCTAAACTATAAACTTTAATGATTGACAGTTCAATGGTTGAAAACGGCGAAACTCTGGGTTAATGATCGGCCATTCGCAAATAGATTTAACTTTAGTAACGTAAGTTTATTACTATAGATTAATATTTTATTGATCTCCAGTAAACAAGGATAAAAGCTTTCCAAAGACCTGTTCTCATGACCATTTCTCTAGTAACTTAAAATATAATAGGTCCAATATATGAAAGACGCTTGCAGGAAGCTACAGCCTAATGTTTTGTAAATATAGCGTGAAATGTGGAATTAGCATTAACTGAGTCGCTTTAAAAATCATCAGTATCATCATCATCATCACTAATTGCATATTGATTATAAATTAAAAGTTCCCATAGCAAATTTTTGACCATTCCCACTTTTACAATTTTTCCTTTATAATACCAAAAGTATCTATTCCATCAAAGTACGCGCCGACCAAACAACACGTATAGTATTGAGAACTTCTTGTTTTTAGTCGGTTAAAAATGTTTGTATTGTCGTTCTAACATGAAAGTACAAGACACGCACAATACAGTGACAGTATAAAGCTAGTATTAGATTAACGGAACGTTCCTTCTGAATGGTGTCAGTAAAAGTGATTTAGTCATAATACATTTGTATGATGACTACAGATCACTCGATATGATGTGATCATTGAAGTTACAAATCAGCGTTTCGAATCACGTTCTGTTCGTGATTATTGATTTGATGAAGCGAACAGGACCATCATTTGATGATAGTAAACATTTCAGTACCTGTTTCGATCATAGAAGTAGTTCTGAGAGATTTCTAAAGAAATAGAAGATTCTGTTAAGGTTTCTTTTGATACCTGGTAATATAAGCCACGCGGCCACGAAGCTCATGCCGGTGATGTTTAGATACAGCTGCCGTCTCTTCACACCCACCAGGTCAGATAGATATGTGAACACTATTGTTGAAGGCCCGCCTGTAATCATATAAACCTGATAAAGTCCTGATTGAATTCTGCATTGTTTCTACTTTATGGAGCCTGATATTGAAATCTTCTGATCCTTTATAAGTTGTAGTTTCGTTATTCTTTTCTTTTTTTATTTTTTTGCTCTTTTCAACGGAAAATTTAAGTTACTCTTAAACTATATGAAATGAGAAATTCCTTCTAAGAGGTAATAATCGTCAGAAAGGTAGTGTTGCTATTTTCCTATTGTTAATCCTCACCGATCAAAAATCCGTTAATGGTCCTCGCTGCCAGCAATATCCGGTAGTCGGAGACGGTGCTCTGCGCCAGCAGTATGGCTGAGTCGAGGAGTAGAGTACTGCTGAGGATGTTGCGGCGGCCGAACACATCAGCCACGATGCCCCAGAAGAAAGCGCTCGCCACTCCACCTGCGGGCAGCGGAACAGTTTTACTAACACTATTCTTCTTCTTCTTCATCATCAGTCGATAGACGTCCACTGCTGGATATAAACCTCCTAATAATGGACGGATTTGGGCCATCTTCCACCACGCTATCCCAATTCAGGTTGGATAAACACTATCAGTCATAACACCGCAGCTTCTATATCTACTGCCAAATAGTAATGTACATACATTACTGTGTTTATTGGAGGTTCCTGTATGCTAGTGGAATTACTGGGGTAACGAGTTTCAACACATGTCTATCGACGAGCGCAATGTGGTGCTGTGTACCATTTTAACACATTCAATGCCTTCGAAATAATGGAAAGCGATATCTGGGAACCAATTTTTTTGAAGGCAAATTTTGATTAAGTTTATAGGAATATTTAAAAATATAGATGAATGTACATAGTTATTACTATTATTTTAATAAGTAAGTTAACTATAATTTGAGAGTGAGCGCGTAAAACAACGTACAATCACTTCAAACACTGGTGGCTTACTGACTGCTAGAAGATGAACGCGCTGCTCGCTCGGATCCGAGTGGTCGGCAGTGAATGTGTTGACCAGCGGCATGTTATAGGCGAGCGTATCACTTACCATTAGGTAAACGCCTAATTTAAATCACTAAAAAGGCAAACAAGCACACTTACCTGATATTTGTGACATAGCAACAGTATTGAAACGTAAACAGTGATATCATATTACGCTACATTTTTTTTATCCTCATTTCAAATAATGTATATGGCGTAATAATACGTCGAATCATTTCCTAATTACAACTACAAACATATCACAATGGTAAAATTTGCTCTAACATATGATTCACCAAAATTGGTACAAACAAAATTGAGTGACGCTAAACAACCCTAAAAAGGTTTACTATCAATTTTGATATATATGGCATTATGATAACGTACTATTTTGATAGACTGAGAGTTTTACCGAATTTACTATGAAAATATGTGTTAGGTATCATTAATATAATGTAATCCTTCTATTATTGGTGGAGGTCTACATTCAACAGTGGTCGTAGTGAAGGTGATGATGATGAAGATAAAAATCATGTTTTTGTGAACCAATTTATTATATTTCATCATCATCATCATCATGAAAACCCACTGCTGGACATAAGCTTTATCCAAAAATCTCCATTCCGTTCAAACTTGCGCTGATCCATCCAAATGATTACCAGAAGCTTTCTATATCCATTACTTCAGTATACAATGAAGTCTTCATATTAATTAAGTTCTCAACCCTAGGCCACTTTTTTTTAGCTGAAAATTTTAATAAGATTCTGTGGGAAAGTCTGGGTTATGTGGGATTTATACCCACTAAAACCAACGGTGGTCATCCTCAATGCATTGTGGAGGGCCCCGGGATGTACTACGGAACTCACCGGCGCTTCTCTGCACTGCTGAGAACATCCCTGGGAGAGTTATTACCATTAACAATATGCAGGGACAGATTACGAGATTACTTCGTACTTGTCGTCCGACCCGGAGTCACTCAATGTACAGTAAGGGTCCCTACCCTCAAAGCCCGTGAACCCCCAAAACACTTTCAGTCTCCTTCTACTACAGGGCTTACCTTAGTCCTATTCTTGATAGCCCGAGACTACAGAGCTAGAACATTACACTATCTTCAGTCTAAGCGGAGTAACATACATCTATTTTAATACTTACGTATTACAATAGATTTATGTTACTATTGTTTATTTTACTATGATTTATTAATTCATCTAAATGAATTAATATATATCAAAGAACAATAATATATACACCTTTTGTACCGTACAGCAATAGCGTCGTTGATATGAATAAACAATTAACTATAATTAAAGCACTTTTTTTATTAATAAAGATTTCATATCTATGTACAGTAAGAAGATTACTATATAAACGCTGTGTCTGTGTAACGCCGTTTCTCTCACTGTTAATATTGCGATATATCTATATATAAATATACAGATTTTGGACAACTTCCGGTTGGTCGGCCAGAACCGGAAGTGCATAAGAAAATTATTTTTTGACGAGGAACATTTTTACTTTAATGAAGATATCAAAAGTATGCACTGTTAAAAGACTTGATGATTTTTTAATGTTATAAAGGTAATTACATAAGAATGACGAGGAGGAATCTTGAAATCAAGACTTTATAAACCTAGTCTTTGTAACGCCGTTTTTCTCCCTGACAATATTACGATATATCTATATAGGATCTATATACGATATACAGATATTGGACAACTTCCAGTTGGTCGGCCAGAACCGGAAGTGCATAAGAAAATAATTTTTTGACGAGGAACATTTTTACTTTAATGAAGATATCAAAAATATGCACTGTTAAAATACTTGGTGACTTTTGATCCCACTTCCGGTTGACCAGTTATATAGGAAGTACATATAAAAAATAATTTTTATACGAGCAACATATTAGTATAAGAATAATGTCAAAAACATACATAGTTATGGTACTTAGTGACTTTCGTCTCCACTTCCGATTGGCCGACAGGAACGGGATATGACTGAGAACCATCACCGTATCCACCTCAATATTAATGCCAAGTTTCATTTTGGTCGGCCTTACTGTTTGACCAGTGCGCGATCACAACTAAATTCAGACACACACTTGACTAAATCATAGTCAATGCAAAATTTACAATGATTTACTATCAGAGACCGTCTATGTAGGTACCACCGCAGCTCCTATTTCTACTATTAAATAGTAATGTTCAAACATTACTATGTACTGAAGAGTGTTATTTGCTAGTGAAATTACTGGGGTAACGAAACATAACGCCTTAAGTCTCAAGACGAGGGTAATGTGGTGCTGTGTATACCATTTTAATCAGAGTCATGTTATGGGCAAACGTATCCCTTACTATCAGGTTGATGCAAATTTCATCGAATAAAAAAATTACTACTTCAGTAATAGGCATATTGGCCTTCCTATTTCCATTAAGAGTCTGCTGATAGATAATGATTTGTTCTTAAATATAAATAACTTTATTGTAGTAATAAGTGACTATTCTGAATGATACTAAAGTATCAATTAAGTCTAATAAGACATATTGTAATTAGAAAATTGTTTACATCCCAGTGAGTTTCTTCTTCCTTCTGAAATCCTCGCCTTTGCGGACGGCTGGTAGATTTCTTCTTCTAAGACATGGGTAAAAATTTTGACTTTGAATATTATTTACCGCTCATAAATGCCATGTTGACCAGACCCGCCTGGTAGGTGGTAAGTTTGAGCTCGCACCTCGCCGCCGGCAGGACGTACGACATCACGCAGTTCTGGACACCGGTGGTGAAGAATGCGCAAGCGCAGGCTCCCAGCACACTGCGACTGAACCGGCCGTAACCTGCAAAATCGACACCAACTTTTTACAGCACAAACTACTACAAATAGTAAAAGTACCACTAAAAAAAAACGGGTTTTTTGTTGGCATAACTTCAATTTACATCCATACTAGAAACATACCAACTATACTAATTAAAAAGTTATAAACTATTTAAATACATATTAAACTAATCTCAATACATGGCAATAAAGTTAGTAATTGCTAAGTTAAGAAGTAATCGAGAGGATACAACAGCCGATGAAGAAGGAAGATCCCGGACTGTAGAACTTAAATTGATAAGAACAGTATGTGTAGGAATATCAAAACCAGATCTAAACGTAGCAGTAGAAGCTAGTGGTGAATTAAGCAAAAGTGATGATGATACAATCAATGATAGGCTATATTGATGTTGAGGATATTGGGATTTGTTCTGAAGATCCATTTTCACCATCGAACAGTTCGCTATTGGCAGCCAGTTCATCCTCATACTCCAGAATCGCAATGGTCACCTACGGTTCAATTCTGGAGGAATTTTCTCCCAAGAATCATCAAATCATGGAATGAACACCCTGCCGAAGGTTTTCCAAGCAGCAACAGGATGGAGTTTTTCAAAAAGGTCGTGGTAAGGCTCTTCAGGGGACGGTAACGTGCCAGTGATGCCTCTGGTGCTGCAGCCGTCTATAGGCTACTAAAACTGCTTACCATCAGGTGTTTGCCACCTTACTGTTAAAAAAAAAATTACACCAATTTTATGGAGTTGGTAAAGGGAAAGAAACGTATTTAACCTTTTTTTACTCTGCATAAGGTTAATGACCACGATCCCACCAGGTGTTAAGTGGTGATGTGGTCTGAGATCGCAAAACGCATTAACTTAGTAAATGCCTATTCACTCTTGATTTGAAGATCGTATCCTACTAATCTTCCCTTATTTGGCGTGCGTCCGTGCATAATGGAATGTGGCTATGCCTACTTTATGGCTGATATATGCTATATAATATATATCCTACTAATATCTTTTCTTTCTTAGCGTGCGTCGGCGCGTAATGGGATGTTGCTATGCCAACTTAATAGCTGACATGTGCTATATAATTCATATCTTACTAATATCTTCCTTCATTTGGTGTGTGTCCGTGCAGAATGTAATGTCGCTGTGCCAACATAATGGCTGATGTATGCTATATAATACATGTCCTACTAATATTTTCTATTACTTGGCGTGCGTCCGTGCAGAATGGAAAGTCGCTATGTCAACTTGATGACTGATATATGCTATATAATATATATATCCTACTAATATCTTCTCTTTCTTGGCGTGCGTCCGTGCAGAATGGAATGTCGCTATGTCAACTTGATGACTGGACATATGCTATATAACATATATATCCTACTAATATTTTCTCTTTCTTGGCGTGCGTCCGTGCAGAATTGAATATCGCTATGTCAACTTAATGGCTGATATAGCTACGGTAACAACGTTTTGAATTTATCAATTTTATATTAATTATCGTTTCTTAGTTGCGAATGCGACGGGTAGGTACCTGTTTAATGATATAAATATAGCTCTTTTCAATGATAGCCAAGTACGACGTGATGATGAAAGGTCTCCGTGCTAGTGAAATGTTGAAAGAAAGTACTCCAGTAGACGGTGCTCGTCATGTATTTAGATGTGCGGCGCTCACAATGCAATTGCTAAGTAAACACTATCTCCGCGGTGTTATTGTTAGGTGGCCGGACGCCTCCGCGCCGCCTGATGTCACCACGTACAAAACCAGCTCTACAGCAGCACTTATATTTTTAACCGACAGCGACAAAAGAAGTATTCATACAACACATCCCAATTTTTCTAATAGTTCATTAATTAAAATTAACAACAATGAATAAAATGTAAACTGTTGCAGAACGCCGTCTAGCTACCACAGCTGCTAGAATTTCCACCATCAAATAGTAATGCAAACTTTACTGTGTTGTAGTTTGAAAGGTGCTGTAATAAAATTACTGGTGTAACGAGAATTAATTAATGTCTCAAGGCAATGAGCGCAATGTGGTGCTGTTTATACCATCTTAACCAGCGCTATGATCAAGCACATACCTTTAACGTGAACGCCTTGTCTCGTCATATAAAATAACTGCAATAAACGCTCGTCAACTATTTAGTGGTAAGGATATATTTGAACTAATCTAGAAGTAGTTTATTAATACACTTGTTAATAAGTGTTCAGTTTTATATACTACAATTTCTAAATTAATAATTGTTGATAGAGTTCCGATGAATAAGTAAAAGGTCAAGGTGAGTAAGGTAAGGAATATAAGAAGAGGAGCAGGTAAGTTTCGCTTGTAGTAAATTAGTAGTTGAATTATCAAATAGTAATGTAGAAATTACTGTGTTCCGGTTTAAAGGGTGCTGTATGCTAGTGAAATTACTGTTGTAACGAGATTTAACATCACAAGGCGAAGTGTTTTGGGCAAGCGTTTCCCTTACAATTAAGTAGCCTTACTCGCTTTGAAGAATAATAGAAAAGTAAATATGAAAAGCATTAACTCAACCTTTTTATATCTTTTATAAATAAATAAATTCGCTCCTAATAATAATGATTTATAATATAAGATATTTACACAGAACAATTTTGTACTCTTCTTTTATTCCTCTTTTACTTTACTACATTTCCTCTTACCAAATTTTCTGACTTTCCTGATTTCTTTAATACTTGTTATTAAATTTTCTACTTTCTTAAGATACCCAGCTTTGTGGAAGTCTGTTTTCTACCTATTCAAACCCTCAAAGGTCTTCTTCACTTATCAGGTGGTGGCTTTTACATGTTCAAGAATGTGCTGTTCCTGTACATTCAGCTTTATTACCGAAACGTACACCAAATAAGTATCTCACGTATTTGCCGTGTCACGCGTGACGTTTCCACTTTACATCCAGTGAAACGTCGGTTTACACAACACGTACAAGTAAGTGTCGCGTAGTCATTACCTAAGCTGTATTATGTGTAAGCAATAACGTATGTAATGTATAATATATGCAATGATAATTTACAATGAATACAAAAACAGCTTTTGTAACGGCGGCGGTCGCGGGCCGCGGTGACACCGATGGGGACGTGGTTTTTTTACAGCTGCTGTCTTCATCATCATCATCATCTCCCCCTTTCTCTTCCCACTTATACCTTTATCCATCTCTTCAACCCTCTCCTTTTTCTCTCGGCTATCTCCTCTCCCTTATATATCTATTTACATAGTCCAGCTTGCGGAGTCCGGATCCGCGGGCTTTGACTGGTGAAGCTATTATAATGGACGAAGGCATCTACATCATCAAAAAAAGTCATCATCATCATAAGCTTATCCCAAGAAACACCACATAGATCCAGATCTTTGTCTATACGCTTTTGATTCTCGCTATTATATATATGTACATGTATGTATGGTCTTTGAAGGAGGCCTATATCCAACAGTAGGCGATTATCAACTGATGATGATGATTGAGAACCGATGAAGGTCTTTAGCTATATTCATCCAGTTGATACTTAGCAATTTAAATTTACTGTGTAACATAACCGATTGTTATAGCGGAACAGTAGAATGTTACTGTGTATTGAAGGGTTATGTATGCTAGTCAAATTACTACGGCAACGAGTATCTTACGTGTTATAGCGATATACGCAATGTGGTGCTGTGTATACCAAGTTTGCCAGCGGTATGGTATGGACAGTTGTGTCGCTTACAATCAGGTGAATGCTTTGCTAGTCTCGTCGACTAGTCTAAAAATTGAATCGGGGTATTCAAAACTTTCAGTAATGTTATAGACCTTAGGATTGCTAGATTTAAATGTCGAAGAACTAGGAATCCTCGAAGGACTTACTGTCAATGGGCCAGTAAGGTCTCAGACTAGCGGCTGAGTACCGGTAAAATTGGTACTGGAAGGTGAAGGTCGTGGTAATTGACTTTATACAGCCCAGGACCAATCTGAGTAAAGATTCCCCTGTAATATGAGTCAAATAAGTTTTCTATCCTTTTCTATATTTTCTTTTACTTTTTTCGTTATATTACATCACACAGCTTTCTCGACTATCTCCTATCATACTTTCACAATACTCCATTTACATTCTCCCCTTCTTCAACACTTCATCACCTGTGTAATGTCAAGGTTTGTAGTCAGTAAGTATCACACACACTTTCGTTACTATTGAAAACATTAAACACATATTAACCCTGTTAACAATTGTGACTCACGTGTCAATGTATACAGAATATATTGGTGGTAAGTCACCGTTACCACTATTCCCATGACGTCTGTAAGGCGACGATGAAGGAACATCGTGGTGGTTTTAATCGGTGAAAATCCTAAACTGTCTCTCCCACCGCGAAGGCAGTATTTTAGCAAATAAGCATTCGGCCTCATGGTAAGAAGTTACCGTAGTCTATAGACACCTGCAGTATACCAAAACATTTTCTCCACGTTAAAAGAAATGGTCACCGTTACCACAGACCATATAGTTACTACCGCAGCTGCTATTCCTACCGCTAAATAGTAAGCAAACATCTTGTAGTTTGAAGGATGTTATAACTAATGAAATTACTGGGGTAAAGAAACTTAACACATTATATCTCAAAACGATGAGCGCAATGCGGTATATTATACCATCTTAACCAGAGTCATGTTATGGGCAAGCGTATCACTTACTATCAGGTGAACTTAGTTCGTCTCGAATTAAAAAAACTTACAGATTTGCAATAGTTTAAATTAAATTAACTTACTGAATACCTTCTAATAAAATTGCGTTTCTTAAAGTATGGATTTCATATTCAAACAAAATTGATTTAATGAAAAAAAAGTCATCATGTTTAACCTATATATTATATATTAAATGTATAAAATATATTTTTTATCTGTCTTCATCATTAGCGTTAATTGGAAAGACGCAGTCAGTCGTAAGGAGGGCAGGGGATGTAGTACATTACTGCCGTTTCCTACTGATCCTCGGTCACGGCATTTCCATGTAGACCTTAATCTCTTACTACGTAATGATATCATTATTTTCTCTGTGTTAGGGGGATCTTCTGAAGATACCCTGATTCTGGGCAGAAATTAGAAGAGTTATGTGGAATATATAACCACTAAAACCTCTTCGCTGTTTATCCTTAGTTCATTGCTAAAGGTCCCGGAATCTCCTACAGAACCGGTGCCTCTTTGCACTCCTGATGAGTTCCCAGCTGCCATAGTGTTCTATCTATACCTTAGTCTTATTCTTAATAGCCCGAGACTATAGAAATAACGTCAAGATATCCTGAAACTGTATTTAATATTGAGGATATACAATATGAACTGGAATCTCACTCCACTTAAGGGTAGGCTCACGCTGTGTTGAACTTAAATGATGGTAGGTTTCTACGAACTCATCTATCCAGCCACCACCCTCATATTGTTGTTCTGCTGTCATATATATATGAGCTGAACTCTTCGGGAGGAGAGCAACTTAAACCACAGGGCTCAGTTTAGTCAGAAAAGAATATTGACGATCTTCCTCTGTAGTAGATTTACCTTCAATTATCACCAACCTCCATATACTCTACCTAATATTAATACCCCTACTTTACTTTTAAAACAGTTTCTAGCTGATGAAACTACCAAAGTATAAAGACGTATTGTCTCTAGATCAAAAACATACAATCTTTTGTAGTTATGGAGACAGTAATCATCATCGTGATGAACCATCCTCATGAGACACAGCTTGCTGATATTTACGAATTAAATGAACATTTATCGTATTAATATTACTAGCTATTAGTATTATAAACACACCGATAGTTTATAGTAGAATTTAATCAATTATAAAGGTGGGATTCCTTTCAAAGGTACTCCCCCTTGATAGTAGAGAGAAGTTAAGGATATTCGTTGATAATAATATTTTTCTTCACTAAAACTTCTCGGAGGTAGTCTCCAGCTTTTAGAAAGTCTACAGGTTTCATGTGGGGAATTGCTGCGGCATGTTATCATCATCAACAGCTTGCTCCAGTCCATTGGACATAGATCTCTCCTAAGGAACGCCACTTAGTTCGATATTTGGCTATATGCGTCTAGTTCAGAGTTCCCCAAATTTTTTATGTCGTAGACCCCTTGCCATGTGTTTCCGTGTTGTGTAGACCCCCTACTTAACTGATATTGATCTCCTGTAAATTTCTAACTGTAGTGAAGTTTAGTGTTAACAACTTAAAGTAAAACACACATGTTAATTTATACAAATATCAAAAACTACTCAAAATAAAATTTTGTATATATTTTACAAATTCAAAATGTATTGCGACCACAAAGCGAACACCAACATCTTACAACTTACACAATTTTATAAACATATATAATAATTTTTTTACTTCATAGGTGCTTTTATAAATAATGTATATGTTTTGATATTATAAGATGATATGATGTAAGTAAATAGGTACTATCAGTGTATGTGTGGAGATCCACTATCGTGGACCCCCATTTTCATTTCATAGACCTCCAAATTTTTTTTCGCTGACGTAGACCCGTTGCAGGTTGTCATAGACACTAGGTGTCGATATAGAGCACTTTGGGAATCACTGATCTAGTTGCTCCCAGTCGTTTTGCGCCTTGGTCTGTTATATTTATATATAAGTTATGACTTAGGTCTTCTTTCAATAATAGTGACCTTGAGGGCTCTGGTTAAAATTGTACGTTAATAGTCCCATTGAACATATAAACACTTGGCCCAGCTCTAATGCAATGCAAGCAGCGCGAAGGCGAGCCGCGGCGGGCGCTCCTAACCCTTGCACTTTGTTTGCGCCGATTGTTTACACTCGTATTGACGTGTTGACGCATTGTGCGCACATAAGGCGCAAAGTCCGTCGACCGCATGCTCCGGTAAGTACGGGAAGTTCATAATTTTCGCTGTTAACCGGGAATTGTGGATCCCGCGAGATCTAACCTAACGACCCGGAGAAAATTGTAACGTGAATAGGATAAGTACGAGGTGATTCTGGGAAGAAAGAGAAAACTAGGTAAATCTATTAAAAATAGTGAAAGCGATAACAAAGAGAAAAGAACGAAAAGAAAGAAAAGAAAATAACTCAAAACAGACCGTCGTTACCTTCTCCACGAAGAGGAACGAAAAATAAACCTAACGATGCGTCATTAAGTGTGTTTCTGTATAAAAATACAGAACTCAGTTCTAAATGCGACTTCTATTCGTCTTGAGGGAAATAAATTACATCTAATACATATATATATGTATGTATTTACTCATACTAAACAAGGAACGAAGAAAGATTATTAAAAAAAACAATTATGTATGAAGAAAAAGGGAAAAGTGTATATACTAAAAATGAAACGAATACAAAACATTTACATATAAATATACACATGTTTTGTATATACTAATCAAACTAATATATTTGTATTGTAATATAAAATATATGCAAATAATAACATATTTATATATATTCTATCCTTTTTCTTTGTTACTGTTTTTTAATTTTATTTAAGACTCGTTCGTCTTTCTACAGTTGGTGTGTGGCAAGTCTTTTGTATCTTACTATTCAATTTCTAATTAATTCTTATTCTGCCTATTTCCTTCTCTTACTCTGTTTCTCTCTTACACCTTCCGTACTTTTAATTTAGCATTCCTTCTGGCTATACATAACTCACTGTTACTGGTACTTACAACTACAACTAATTATAATAATCCTCTGTATTTAGGTATGGTAATAGAACTTTGGTAGGGTTAACCTCGCCTTTCTTACATACTTTATTAACGAATTTTTTATTTAATTGTCTCTATATATATGTACAATAATAAATAAATAAGTATATATCACCGCTATGAAGCAAATATCAAGATATTAATATTCGCTGCTGAAGGTAGGCCTCTAATCCAACAACCGTCACACTACATATATAAATGGTAAAGATTCATAGCTCCTACCTTCCATGACCTTCTCCTCAATGCTCTTAGGACCCTTTTACTACATTCCGATAACTTGGTACAAAGATAATGAATATACCCTAAACCCTTCAATCACTATATATCCAATAACCAATCCCAAAAAAATACTGATTAGACGATAAAAGTTCAAACTCAAGTTTTTCTGCATTCCTATGTCAAAAATTACAACTATCCAGTCTTATTAATTTTAATACAAATTTGATATTACTAAGTTTCGATTAATAAACCAGTAGTAAAATTACTAACTTGACGAGAATTACTACTTTAAAAGACATTTTTTTAAATGATATTTCGACGAAAGGAGTAAAGCGCTCTTCTAATAGTAAATCTACTTGAAATTTTAAGTGTTGTCTCGTTACCACAGTAAATTTACTAGCATACAGCCCATCAAACTACTACACAGTAATATTTGCACATATTTGGCGGTAATATTAGAAGCTGCGGCTATAGCTACCTAGACGATAGTAATAGATATCTATCACCAGTATATTTTTATTACTGTTTACTCATTATTATAATTGTCAACAGTAAACTTGTCGTCATGGCAGTAAACTTATCAGGTGATGAAAATTAAGTTTATTTGATACATATTTACTTAACAATTGTTTTATCAGTACGCAGTAGAAACAGTAGTTAGTTTTTCGAAGCCAATTGATTGAATTGATGGCGACGCAGCGGCGACGTCGAGCGATTAGACAGTAATTACTCGGTGTTGAAAACATATTGCATCATCAGCCCTGATCTGAAGATCGAGAGCATTCGAAAATTAATCTAGATTTTTCTGATGGTCACAATTGGGAAGGGATGTAAAGGATCCCACACAACAACTCACAGAACCCAAGCCAATCTCACCTGCACGTGGTGTAACCTTCTAATCAACAACCGAGGCTCTTTCTCTCAAACCCGAATTGGGCCAGTGTGGTGGAAGATGGCCCAAACCTATCCACTTGAAAATGATGATCTCTCTTTGGTAGTAACGTCTTACTACTAAATAGTACATTACTGTTTCTTAAACGATACTGTAGCTAGTGGAAGTTGAGATTAACATTTCAAAGCATTTTTTATCTGTCATAGTGACAGGAAAAGCAAGGTGTTCACGTGATAATAAGTGATAAGCTTGATCATAACATACACCACATTACGCTCGGCGCGTTGAGACGTAATATTAAATCTCGTTACCGTAGTAATTTCACTAGAATTCAGCACCCTTCAAACTACATCAAAGTAATGTTTGCATATTAAGCTGCGGTGGTAACTATTTAAACGGTTACCGGTAACAGAGACCTACCACCAGTAACGGCAGTGTTTAACATGAAATAGACGAAGTCTTGATAGCCTAGTGATTTGAACGCCGGCTTTCCATTCCGAGGGTACCAGGTTCGAATCCGGACTGTACCAATGAATTATTCAAAGTGCAGTTAGTACAAAAAAGTTAAGTAGATATACTTTATTATATGAACATAAGTATCGAATACGGGACTGTAGTGTCCGCTGATCACTGAGTCATCAGGGTATAAGCCCCCGTTTCACTTTCTATAACATAACATGTGACAGGTAATGGTTTAGTTTATACTTATAACGCGTTATTACTACAAGTTGATGACGTCACTAACTACTTGGGTGTTGACTAATGAAAACGATTCAAATGTATATAACGGGACATTTCATCATCATTATCAGCTGATAGACGTCTACTGCTAGATATATGCCTTGACTCGGTTGGAAGTTTTCTCAGAAACAAAAGTAAGAATCGATGCAATTTACGTGTCTGTGTTTGCGGGACGCGCCTGAAAAACGGACAACTTCTTACTGCTTGGAAGTAAACACGCCTTCACACGTGCGGTCAACGTATACCAAATTTACTATACTACGTATACATAAATTTATGAATACGCTAAATATAATTAGGTTATAAATACATAAATAATGGTAAAGCTTAGAACATACAACACAAACATAAATTTTCTAAGCTTTGTATAGATCAATGATTTCCAAAGTGATCTAAATCGACCCCTAGGGGTCTATGACAACGAAAAAAATTTGGGGGTCCACGTTAGAGGATCTCAACACATACACAGATAGTACCTATTCACTTACATCATACTATCTTATAATACCGAACATATACATTATTTATAAAAGTACCTATGAAGTAAAAAAAATATTATATATGTTTATAAAATTGTGTAAGTTTTAGGATGTTGGTATTCGCTTTGTGGTCGCAATACATTTTGAACTTGTAAAACATATACAAAATTATACTTTTGAATAGTTTTTGTTTTGTTTACTTTAAGCTTTTAACATTAAACTTCGTTACAGTTAGAAATTTACAGGAGATCAATATCAGGTAAGTACGGGGTCTACACAACACGGAGAAACATAGCAAGGGGTCTACGACACAAAAAAGTTTGGGGAACTCTGCTATAGATCATCATCAACCAATAGACGTCCACTGTTAGTCATAGGCCTCCCCCAATAATGAGGGGATTTGGGCCATATACCACCACGCTGGTCCAATGCGGGCTGGTATGGAGCAAGAGTACTGTGTGCAGGTGATATTGGTTTTAAGCCCTTACACCCCCTTTTATATATATAACAAAATATGGTTCTGTGTACTTGTGAAATTACTGAGGTAACGAAACAACGGGTCTTAAAGCGACGAGCGCAATGTGGTGCTATATACCATCTTAACCAGCGGCATATTATCAGCAAACGTATCACTTACCATCAAGTGAACACCTGGTCCGTTGCCTCGTCAAAAAATAAAAGGCAGTATCTGTTTCTTGCTTGTTTATACATAAGTATATTTATTTATAACTTTATTTTAAACACCTAGAATTAGGATGCAGTAGGAAGAGTTAATGACTATGGGTATTCTCTACCAGTCAATTTAGGAGATAGGAGATGATGTGGTAAGAGAAATGATAGACTAAAATTTTGAACATAAATATAATCTTAAAGAACATATGTATATATATATATATGGCTAAACGAATATATGGAGATTCTCACTCGCTTATAGGAAGATATAAAACTTACTCGTACTTGCTCAACAGAGTGATCATCTGATGTTATACCTTATGATGATCAGATCTATTGCCCAAGCGACAGAACCTTTTGTACTGGAACACAGTAAAATTTGCACAGTATTGTTTTGCGGTGTAAATAGGAGCTGCGGTGAGCTGTTGTGGCTTTGCGACCTATTTAACCCTGTATTTAACTGTATATATGTATAAATTGCGAGTTTTGTTATGATTAAATAAATAAATAACTACTTATATACTAGTAAACGCAGTAAATACCTAGTAAAGAATAGATAACTCACCAGCCGAGTCCAACGCTGTCTCGTAATCCGCAACACCTTGTACCGGCTCCTGTGTATCATTGCTGGTGTTTCTGTGTGTTGCTGCAAATAACACATATATATATAAATATACATGTTAAAACATACTAATATACAGTAAGCAGTAATATCTATTGTTTCTTTTTTTTAATTCTACGAGGCAATGAAACGAGCAAGGCATTCACTTGATAAGTGATACACTGACCCATGTAGACATTACGCTAATCGCCTTAAGACCGTAAGATGTTGTTTCGTTACCACAGTAATTTAACTAGCATACAGCACCCTTCAAACTACAACACAGTAATATTTGCTTTACTCTCTGGCGGTAGAAATAGGAGCTGCTGTGGTACCTACCTACAAAGCCTGCCTACCTGCCTTTCCTTGCGAACTGGACTCGTGCCGAATTCTTGGAAGCTCGCAAACGTGCAACCTGTGCCCAAAAAAGGTAGTCGTGCCGACCCTTCTAACTACAGGCCCATTTCAATTACCTCCAT